>JABUQX010072316.1:12500-36377 GCA_015478945.1 Trachelipus rathkii
GCAAGTTATCTGATTGATTGCGTATCTTGAAGTTGTGCTATAACAGCGTTTTGGAGGGTATATCCGAGGGATTGAAGGAGGCAGTTTAAAATGTACCCTTGATAATAGGGGTAAAGGTAGATATAAGCGGAACATGTAGATTAGAAGAAATTATTAGGCGAATTAGTTCTATGGAGTGTGTATAGCGGGAAAGAAATATTCGGTATTTTAGGTCGAAAAGAGTGCGGCCCCGAGTGACTGAAGACTGATTGGTGAAGAACAGGTAGCATTTAGAAGTGGTAGGGAATGTGTGGATCAGATCTTTACATTGAAAGAAAGGCAAGGAAAAAAATAATGGGAGAAGAAGAATAAATTGTTATTAATTTTCATGGTTATTTGCCCACAGGGCCGGTATGATAGCGGTTAATTTGCAACCAAGCAAAATCTGTAGTTGTTGGTGGTAAGCTTCTCGATGCGAATCCAACAATGGATGATGATATCTGATGGCAAAACTGGGTCTATGTGCACATCAGAAGTAATGGAGTTATCTCAAAAGTGATTGCTTTAATTTTTTTAACAGAGTGAGGCTGGCTGAGCTATGTCTCCTTGGTATTCAATTTGTATATGGATGGGCGTTATGAAAGATGAATGTGGGTGGAGGTTGAGGTGGCAGGGGAGCGTGTTAGAATGATGGAGAAATGGAGAATGGATGAAAGTGTGCCTATTATATACAGATGATTTGATTTTGTGTGAGGAATCTGAAGAGTGAGAAGATTGGTAGAGAGAGATTTGGCACCAGTCATTAGTATGTATTTTGAAAGTTAAACGTTAGATTAAGAGTAAGGTTATGGTATGTGACCCTCGCCCGCGTCGTCCTCTCAGTGAGGACAGTCCTCAGATCGTTTGTGAAGTATTAAGATGTGAAGCAGCTGGAACAAGTTTCGCCTGTCGATAAATATTTAGGCTATTATGTTGGATGAAAGGGAAAAGGATGATGCAGGAGTAGTAGGAAAGTTGTGAATGGCAAGGAAGGTGGCTGGTTCAGTTAAACGTTGAGTGAATGTAAAGGGAAAATCTTTGAGTTGTGCTAGGGTCTACATGGAGGGGTTATGTTGTACCTGTTTTATTGTATAAGTTATGAGACTATTGGGTCTGGAATAAAGACGTATAGATTAAAGTTCGATGTGTTCACATGGACAATCTTAGGGGCATGACTAGGTTTGAGAAGAATTGAGTAAATGAGGAATGAACGATTAGAGAGTTTATGTGGTGTGAAGAAATGGGTAAACAGAGGAGTAATAAATGAAATATGTGCACAATATCGGCATACTTCATGTTGGAATAAGTATAAGATATATATATATAATGATTTATTAGTAATAATAGTAAATTTAATTTATTAAAATATCAAAATACTTTAATTTCTTCACTCATAAATTAATTACTATTTTAAGCAAAATGCAAGCTAAGTTATTTGACAGAATGGATTGGACTTATAGAACTGATTTAGAATAAATACCGTAATATTTGATTATCTTTCAAATAATATATGTCATGATTATCACTAGGAAAACAAAAATTTTCATTCCTTTTCTTGAGCATTAGTGACTGTCAGAGTATGATAAGAAGGTAATAGTGAAAAAATATAATATTTAAGTCTTTTAACAGACGCGATATTGTTTAAGATACTGTTGAGTCGCTGAAAGAGGACTAATTAATTTTTCATTTGTATCAATTTATTTTTTGCCAGCAGAGGCGGAGAGAGGGATGAGTCTATCCGCTGCCAGAGAATAGTTCCCAAATTATTCCAGTGGAGATCGTCAGCATGATAAATAGGATCGATAATATTTATCAATAAATTTATTAATTAAGAAAAATATTTTATGACTTACGATGATTTGGAAAGAAGCAAATTAAGTGCTAAAAAAATTCTGGAAAATGCTGGTTGTGCCTTATATACTACTATAGTATATTCAGACATATTTTAATAATTATATATGTTATAGTTAAATAGTTAATATATTTTATAGTTGTCATATCCAATATTTGAATTTAATAGTATATTAAATATATATAACAGTAATAATGAACTTTGGGTGATGAACTTTGCTAATTAAATGACCAAATTCAGTGAAATGCAAATATTTATTTGGGAGTTATTTATATATAAAATATTATTTATATAGCTATATATATGTATATAGTATATATAAAATAATATAATATATAGTAATATATAGTATATATAAATATATTAAACATATATATTATATATATATATATATAGTATATAGTATATATATTATTGTTAGTGAGTATATATATATTATATATTAGTCATAGGGGTATAATTAGACTCATAATGTATATTATATAAAGATGTGATACCCACCTCACCCCCGGCCATAGGGATTTAATATAACTAACTATATTATACTATATATAACATATGTATATATATATAACACGATATAATATATATATATTATATATATTTAATCTACAATTGTTAGCTCAATGTATAGCAGTCTAGTATATACCGTCGTATATACCATACTATATATATATATATATAATATATGTGTATATAAGTCCACTAGACGCTTCAATTGAATAAGTACTATATTATAGTAGCTATTGTATAGATTACTTATCTAGACTAGTGAGTAACGTCATTATAATAGATCCTATATATATATATATACTATATAACCTATAACTAGTATATAATGCGCTACATATAATGTAAAATAGTGACTAGGGTAAGGTAATATATATAATATACTGATACTAGACTATGTGGTGCAATTGCCAATATGGGCCAGAGTTTCAGGATGCAGACTTTATCAATTATTTATTTAACAGCTCTGACTTCTGATCCACAACCACTGTTTTGAAAAAAGTATCCCAAGAAATATTTTATTTACGAAATGTTACAAAATTTTCAATTACAGAACGTTCCTTTGTAATTTGTCTTAACCACATTCTGAGTACTCAATTGCTCACTATCAATACCATATACCCTTATGACGATATTTCTCCAAACTCCTCCCGAGATAGCCGTTTTAAAATCGATAATTAAGGATCAATTTCATCCATTTAATTTATTCAATTTTTTAATTATCTTATATTCCTCAGAAAATACTGAATATATTCGGCATTAAGTATTTATTATAGTACTTAGGCGTATATAGAAGAAAAAAGTGATATATGTATATAATATTGATAATATGAATCGTCTTTACATTGATAAATTTATTTAAAAAATCTGTTAATAAAATTTTTAGTTATATATTCAGCGTATATATATATATTAATTAATATATATATATAGATATATATATATATATATATAATATTTATACTATGAATAATATATATCATAAATATAATATATATATATACTATATATATATATATATAATATTAATATATATATATATATAATTATATATACTTTATATACTTATATATTAATATAATTATATACTATATATACTATATAGTAAAATATAATATATTACTATATATATATATATCTAACCTCATCTCATTTATATTAATTTATATATCCCTATTTAAACATAGTAATAGTAACGATATTCACAAAATGTTCTCAGCGTATATATATATTATATATATATATATATATAGATATATATATATTATATATATTAATATATATACCTATAGTATTAATATATATATATATAATTATATCATTAATATTATTAATAAATATATATATTATATATATATATATATTATTAATTATTAATATACATATTCATATTATAATTAACATTCTTATATTTTTGTAAGAATTTTAATAAATATATATATATATATATATATAAATTATAGTCTGTATATAATATATAATATTAATCAATTTGAGCACTTGGGACAAAATAGGGTCAATGCAGGGTCAAATTTCTCGTTAGTCGACAAAATTTATAATTAACACTCTGACTCTTGATTACACACCTATTTGAAGCAAAAGTTACCATAAAAAGGTCATTCTGATAGAATGATTTCAAAAATTTCAATACAAGGAACGTTCTTTTGTAATTTGCCTTATCACATTACTGAGCACCATCCACAAACCAAACCCTTGTGAAAGATAATCCAAACTGAGCAACGTAAGATGAATATTTACACTTCATTATAAACATAACTTAATTAATATTTTCTAATTTTTTTTTGAAGCAAATTTTTTAAAATATTTTTTATGTTCCTGCATTACTATATAAAATGAAGTATACCTAGTATAGATATATAATATACTATATATATATATATACTAGTGAATTTATATCCAAATATTACTATAATATATTATTATTATTATATATATATATATATATATCATATATAAAACCTCTATTTTATATATATAACACCCCTATATATATAAATAATAATACAGTATATATTAATACTATATATAAATATATATAATATATATATATATATTATCATATATAACTACTTATAGTCACATGCCCATGTCAATTTCAGATCGATATAATTATATTAATGCTCTGACACTGGATCTACAACCCTGTTTTGAAGAAAGTTACCAAGCAATATTGTTCTTTTAGTAGAATGTTCAAAAAAAATCTTATTAAACATTGGTTTTATTAGCTTATATCACATTGAGCCAACATTCACAACCAACCGCTTATGGAATATGCTTTTGATTAATCATTTCTAAGCATATCAAGGAATATACAAAACTATTCCCGGATGTGTTGTAGACATTTGGAACTCTAATGGAACATGCCTGCAGCAATCATGTTGCTATGTGGATATATATATATATAATATTATATATATATAGTATAATATAATATATATATATATATATTATCATATATATATATATATAATAATATATATATATAATATATATATATATATTATCACATTATAATTTAATTACTATCAGTGAGTATATAATATATATAATACCGGCCGTAGACAATATACCGTCGATATTATATATATAGCCTATTGAGATAATAGCTAATATACGATTCATATAATAGTAATACTATATATAGTATTATTAAGCCTAAGCTAGACATAGCCGCTATAGATAATACAAAATATATACTAGACATGAGTCTATATATATAGCTTATATATATGTGTATATATATTAATATATCCATGCAATATCATTATATGTATATATGAGTATATATATAATATATATTATCATAGGAGTCTAAATATAAATAAAAATATTAATAATTATAATATTTTATATATTAAATAGCGTCCTATATCGTTATGTATATATAATATATACTATAGATTATATATATACTATATATATATAATATATATATAAAACGTCCTATATATATAAAGTTAACTTAACTATATTTATATTATTTTTTCAAATAAAAATATATATTATATATTAAATATATAGGTAATTATTATTACTCACTTATTTATATATGATTATGTCTAGATGAGTAAGTTTTATATATATTAACTTTTAAATAAACATATAATATATATATAACATTTATAAATGTATTGTTCTGCTACTTAAACATGAGAATTTTAAACATTTGATGAGTATATATAAATATAGAGCGCTAGTTTATTTTATTTTTTATATTTCTTTTCAAATATATAATAGTGAAAATAAGGTAAAATAAATTTTTATATATTATATTTTTTAATATTTATATATAGTATATATATATATAATATTATTATATATTGTATATCTATATATATATATAACTAATAGCTATAATAATTAATAAAAGTAAATTTTTTTTTGAATCTCTTTTAATTTTACAGATCATCAGTTAATGACTTTAAATATACGAAGCTTAAGTATATAAAAACTAAAATTAAAAGCTCTGCATAATATAATTTCCATTTATTTTTTTAATTTATTTTTATTTTACATAAAGTTAGCACTACGTATTATGGATATATTATATATATATATTATATTAATGAAGGGGATATATTATATATTTATATATATATAGTATATATATATATATATAATATATATATATTTATATAGATATATATATATATATAGTATATAGTAGGTATATATTAATTGATTAGATAGGTATATATATATATATATTATATATTATATATATATAATATATACTATATATATTATATTTAAAATATCCATGTATAAAAAAAAAATATATAATATATATATATATAATTATATAATATATATATAAATACATTATATATATAATATATATAATATATAGTTGTGTAATTATATTAATATATATATATATATATATTATCATATTAAATTACCTGTTATGCAGGAGACCTATACAGACCACATCGGCATATGATGTTAGAGGACCAATAATTGCATATAACGTATATGAAATTTGATAGAAGGAATTAACAATTGATCTGAAAAAAAGTTTAAAAATACCCTTCAACAACATAAATAAATTATGTTATTAAGAACCCGAAGACTTTGTATAAAACTAATATTGATTCTCAGTCGTACTCTATTTCACAAAATAACTAGACACAACATCTCTAGTGGCGGAAGTGCACAAATATTTCTTGCGTTGTATGGATACTCTTAGTGTCAAAAAATCCTCCAATTCATAATAGTTCAATGAAGAACAGAGAACAAAATGAGATGCTTTGAGATGCTTCATTTTAGAATGATCGTAAACATATGATTATGCATCTCGATGAAGACTGTTAGAGTTTTGGAGGTGAGCATCTATGTGGATTAGTTATTTACTATATCCAACGTGAAGAACAGATACTTTTGAAAAGTTTTCCCGCCAATACTTTAGGCTCTGTTTTAATTTTGGCTATTGTACAATGTTTTCATTTTTAATTATCGTATAGCTCGGTGTTAGATTTTATTATTATATCAATGATGTAGGATTGGGCGTACAGTGCCAGCACTACTTTTTACTCTTTAATCATTTGATTAATATTTTACTGTATTGCCACGATCCAGTTGAGGAATTGTTCCTACGCTCATATGTCCACTCATTCATCTTCTCTGTTTAAGAAGAATTTTGTTATGATTCTTATCTATTCTTTCTTTTGTACACATTCATTCATTAAATGTTTTGCGACCACCTTTTTTGACCTTATTTCCGGCACCACGTTGCTTTCTCAATCAATTATTCCTCACCGTTTTTGCACATAACACCGAATTCCATTGATATCTTAGACATTGTTGCTTATAATTAAATCACGAAGGACCTTATGTAACATCTCACAAAATGCAAAGTAAATACTATATTCGTCAATTTCACTTATGACATTATCAGCGTAAACTTCAGTAGTCTCAAACACTGCCCTGACATTTTTTTCTCAGATTAAAACCTATTATTATTCTACCAAGATGTACTTGGCTTTATAGACACCAACATCATTTAATTTATTATGTGTTAGAGGTCCCACTAAATAAAAAATGTATATGTACCTTGCACTTGAATTTTGATACGTGGTTTCATCAACAAACGTGATGTCATATCTTGGTTTTATTGTGAACGGATTAATCACTGAGCAAAATTTTAAATGAACATCTAGTATCATTTATTATCAACAGTGTTATCATATTGATTAATAAAATATACACACGCATCGCCTGAAAAATATTTACCTCTAACACCAAATCTTCACATTTATTCATTTACAAAAGACAGGATACGAACGAATGTTCATAAGATGTGGTACCAATCGAACACACTCGTAGTTTTGATTAAAGAGAGTCTAAAGCGAGATCTCTTTGTTAAATGTACTCAGCTGGGTGAACTCATGCAAAGCATCGACGCAAAACAAGTTATATTTAAATATTTAATCTCTGATAAATAATTCTTTATATTATTTAAAGGTTAATACATACCTATTAAATGGTAATTAGTTTTTTTACATTCATTTTTTATTTCTACTTTTTTTCCAAATTAATAAGATAAAATTATTATTAAATATCTTTAGCTCTTGCTTATATCAATGATGTGACCGTTTAATCGCACGTTAACTCATTCCAGAGATCTTAGATATGCGATTAACTTCCCTACAATATGTTAACAATGTTCAAATGTAATAACTGGGATAAAATATAATACGTGAAAATTCCTACTATTATCACTTCCACAACTTTATACTACCAGTTTAAATTATATATATAATAATATATATATATAATTAGTATAAAAACTTTAAGATCAATAAAATAATTTAAAATTAGAAATTTTATAATCAATATATATACTTATATACTATATATATAATATACTAATATATTATATAAAACTTGCGAAATTATATTAGTAATAATATTATCTATATATATATATATATGCTATATCCAGTACTATAAAATAATGCTTACTATATAATTACCAACACTATATATGTAGTATATTATATAAATAGTTATTATAATGTGACAACTTCAAAGTAAGTGGTGCTGCATATACTCAGGAGTCATATATTAAGTAATATTATAATATAATATTAGATATATTACTTATATATTATAATAATAATTATCAACTTATTATATATAAAATTATATATATATTATAATATAAATATAACTTTTACGAAATAATTTTTTAAATTTTACCACTAGACCTAAATCATTTTTCATGTTTTCATTAGGATGAAAGAATTAGATTGTATAATTATTATATATATCTAGTGATGATTTTAAAACGGGGTGCAGCTGATATAAAAATGAAATATATCTTGTGGATAGAAGGAGTATTTGGAATAAAATCACTGCAAATGAACATATTTGACTCAATCTGACAACACTCTAAATAGTTACAGCCGGTGTTAAACCAAATGTATCCATCTTTTATTATTATTAATTATTATTACTATTATTATTAATTTATTATTATATTACTATTATTACTAATTAACTTTATTAATTAATTATTATTAATCTAATATTATTATTATATATCATTAGCATTATAGGATTTATAATTATAATAATAATTATTATTAATATTTATTATTTGCAGTGCGTTTTGATTTTATTCAGCACTAATTATTATTATTTATCTTATATTTAAAATGCGAATCTGTAATTAAAATTTAAATATTAAATGTATTATTATATTATAATTATTATGTAATTAAAATATATATAAGTTCTCATTATTTGTTTATTATTACTTATTAATGAGGTTTAATCTTACCTCAAAATGTTGTAGTTGATGATTTATGGCTATATTTTTCTTCTTGAACATCCCTTATTATATTATTATTATTATTATTATTATTATTATTATTATAAATATTATTATTATTATTGTTCATATATCATATGTTCGAAATTGACAAACAGACAAACATTCTTATTACTCATCACTCATTATTATTATCTATTTGACTCTTCATTATATATTTTACAGTTTATCTTACTTCCTGGTCTAAATTATTTATATAAATCGGGGAATATTGATAATTATATATAATATTAAAAATATTATTGATGTATTATTATTATGGGCATCTACTTATTCATATTCATTATGATATTATTATTATTAATATTATTATTATATTATTATTCATTATTACTTAAATTATTATTATATTTATTATAATTATTATTATTTATTTTATATATCTAATTAATTAACATCAATACTAAATGAATCATTAAATATTACTAATGCTCGAATTATAATATTATTATTATATTCATTCAATATTTTGTATCATAATTTATTATTATTAATATATAGAGTGGAATTATTATTATTAATATTAAAATTAATTAAGAATATTTTTAATATTATTATGTAATTAATTTGGTTATTAATTAATTTATAATTATTTTTTATTAATTTTAAATGTTATATTAAAATTTATTTATTATATTATTATTATTATTATTATAATTATTAATTTAATTATTGAATTTTCGTATATTCATTATTTAAATTTATTATTATATGTTAATGTATAACTAATATATTATTAAATATTGATTATTATTACTATTTATTTAAATTATAATTATTATTATTACATATTATTCTATTTATGTTCAAAAATCCTTATGTGAATAATTGAATACAAAATACAATTAATAATTATTATTTATTGTATTCATTTATTTATTATATGGTATTAATTTATTATTATTTAATTATATATTAATACATTAAATATATTATAGTATTATCCTATTATTATATTATATATTTATTCATTATTTATTATATTCTTATTATCTAAAGATATTATTATATTACTTAATGTATAAAAATATAGATTTATTTGCATATTAATTGTAATATTATTGATACCAAGCAATTTGCATAAGTCCTTTTTAAATTTCTTTCTTTCATCATATCCTACTCTTAACTTGTATACTTACATAACTTATATATGCTCGATAGCAGTATTATTAAATACTGTCTCAAAAATACTTTTGTCCATTATTACTAATGTTATTATAGTGAAATTTATTGAACATTATTATTATATTCATTTATATATCATAAATTACAAAATCAATTATATCATTATTCTATATTCATATTATTAATCATTATATTATTGTAATCTATCTCTTATTTATTTCATATATGATTTTACAATTCTCATTAGCCTACTCCATTATTTTCCTAATGTTCAATCAGTAAACCATTATCTAGTTATTATTATATCAGATTATTATTATATTATATATTATTATTTATTAAATTATTCATTATTATATATTATCTATTTTTATATGATTATTATTTATTTATTTTATAATATTACGAAATTATATTGAATTTATTATCTCAATTAGAGAGTGTGCAATATGCATATAATGATTATTATTAATCTATATTATTTATTATTATGTATTTAATATAGGAACTCTATTAATTATTATATATGTATATTGTTATATATTACTCTATTATATAATTATATAATTATTTATTAATAATATTTTAATGATAAAATAATTATTATTGTATTTATAATTATGTATTATATTATAAATTTCGTATTATAATATTTTTATTTATAAATACTATTCACCAAATTCACTCACACACAAATACACACATATAGTCACAGTCTATGTTTAATCTTGTAATCTGCACCATTTGCTCACGTACATTCCCTCCTCACTGCGCTGAATAACTTAGACGACTGTTACCTGATATTATGCGTTGCCGATGTCTTGAAATGTTCATAGAAGATAAATACCCATTAATTAATATCATAACATTCAAACACAGATTCAGTTATTGTTTATAAGCCCGTTATGAAATCACAATAAACTCCTAATAATAAAACCTTGTATGAGATAATTAAAAATAGTCGATATTATTATTACATCTATTATATACTATATTATTGAAATAACTTTACTTTGTAAAAATGCATAATACTTATTATGAGCGCAATACATAAATAATATATAAATTAATACTCAATTTTTAGAAATATAGGACATAACATTATTATCATTAATAACAATGGAATGAATATGATTTAAATATTTTATATAATTTTCATAAATTAAATAATACATTGAATACTTTAGTTCATTGTTAGAAATTAGTGAATAAAAAAATATACATGAAAAATTATCCATACTATCTTACACTATCCTTATACCACGTCGAGCTTAAAATTCAAGTCAGAGTTAATAATATATTAGTCATATATATAGTTATAATAGCGTATTCGATAATACTTATTTAGTTAGCACGTTATATTAATAGTATACCAGCGGACATTATATCTATAATAAAATATAATATATTATTTTATAATTTGCTTTATTTTATTAATGTATAATTATTTATACTATTTCTGATATTAAATATACTTGAAGGAATGTTACAAACATTCGTAAAATGAAATACATAATGAATATTTAATACGAGAATTTACCTTTTGAAAAGTGGATATGAGAACATCCCTTTGATGTTATATATTCATATATATCTTATATGATATCTTATATATCAGATTACTTTATATAAGTATGAAACGTTGCTTAAATCATTTTGTCAATGATACATAGTTATTAGAAACGAATTACTATTAAGTGTATATTAAACATCTCTTTGATCTTATATATTTACATCTTATACTTTAATATAAGAGTTTTTAAAATAAATTTGAATGGTTACTTGAATCGTTTTTGATACAAATTTAATACATTTAATTAAAACGAATAACAAAATGCTTGACAATTAAGTGAGAAAGAAAATATCGAAATGATCTTATATACTTTTATTTATATGAATATTGATGTACACGTATTATACTACATTGATCACTGCTTACAGTTGGTGGTAGCAAGTGAGTATGCTGAAATTTTGACCTAAAGTTCATTAATCTCGGATAGAGGAGATGAATATAAAAAGTTATTTAAGTAACATAATCAACAAATATGACAAATGGTTAATGATAACTGTTTAAAACAATTAAACAAAATCAACATAAATGCTTTGCTTATTATAATTATACATGCATTTTAATTCAATCATTACTGATAAATAAGTGTCAATCCGGTATCATATATATCGATGGATGGATTCTCTGGTACTGAAAGGTTGTATTTGATTTCACTTATTATACTATGATATAATTACACTACCATCTATGTAATTTTCTTTAGGCACACAATAATTTTATTTATTTTTTTTAGGATATACTAGACATAAAGTTTTATGCCAAGTTTGTAAGTTTTATATTAATTAGGTGCACACATTTCCATAAATTTTACTTATAATTCAATTATTTCTCAAAAATTAGAAATCATTAAGGAGTATCATCGATTTGGCGGTTGGGGGATGGGAGGGAGCGATATGATGTTTGATTTTACTGATTTTCTAAAACTGTTTTCTACCAATTCAGCTAGGGTTATGAATACAAATCTTATAAATTATTTATATTAAGTTAATTAATCATTATCAAATAAATTGAAATAATTGAGTGTTTATAAATTAATACAAAATATATATTCACTGATATGAAATCTCCATAAAACCAAACAGAATTCTAAGATCTTAGATCCATTGACAGGAGACATAGTAGGAGGAGGAACGAGTATACTGGTCGTAATGTTGCTTATGGATATACATTAGTATCTTACTTGCTATTGTATGCTAGTAAGTATTAATCAAATAAAATGAACAAACGTAAATTTTTTTTTTAAGTTCCCTACAAAACATTAAAAGACATTAAATGTTTTGTCGAAAATAAATTGCTTTAAAGCAAAATTAGTGCAACCTTGAATTCAATAGATCAATAGATCTCACTGAATCAATAGATATCAATAGATCAATATACAAATAGATAAATAGATACATAGATATGGAAGGGACGGAAAGTGGGAGCGCGAGTAGGGGTGGCATTTGTTATTTTCTTAATCAACTGATTCTCACTAATGCTTTAGATGGTGTAAATTAGAAAACACAAATGATAACAGTACTTAAGGAACTAACCCGATGAATAATTAACTAACTCGAACACCGCAACACGAGGAGCTCCGCGAAACCTGGTGTCTGGCAACACTCTTGTCCTGCCTTCCTACAAGATCTCACTTTTCCTCTATTATCTACCTCCTCTCCTATCTACTGTGCCTCCTCCTCACTTCTCCTTATCTCCTATACTCCATATAACCGCCAATGTCACTATCTGATACACACTTCTTCTTCTAGAGTGATTCCAAACCTCTCCAGGGTATCCATCTGACACCACTATTTATATAGAAGCATCAAACAACTACGGCATCAATAAAATTGCGAACATATCTACGACCTTTATAAAACACATATTTTGATACCTCTGAAAGGGACAGGAAACGACCATATATTGTTATTTATACGTCTGAGTATGTAACCCAGTAGAGGAGATAAACACTGACCGTGCTTCGCCGGCCTTCCCGCACAACTGCCGGTTACACAAAATTGACACACTCCGATTACTCTGAACTAACCTAATCAGTCAAAAATCACTTGCGCGCGTTCGTCTCCTTCTTCTTCTCCTTCTTACTTGCCTTTCTTGTCCTTCTTCCTTCTTTATCCCTTCTTTACACATCATCATCCTTCTTAACCGCTTCTTCCTTCTTTCTCCTTCCTCACTATCCTCACATACGTTCTTCTGTTTTTTTGAGCTCAACGAAGGAGATCCTCTCCAGACATAACCCCTTATCGTGACACCTTTACAATCCCATCAGTATTACACATGAAGATCTCTAAAAGCACATTATATTCAAACAATAAAAGTATACTTTGGACACCAACAAAAGATGAGGGACTTAAAGAATATTTACCAACCAATCGGCACCTACATGGCAATCCATCACCTGTTCCGTTGTCAACTCCGAGAACTCCGTACTGAATCACATCTTCTCTCCAAACTGTGCCGCTTCTTCATCTGACTCTCTCTCTTCTTTTCTTCACTTACTCATTATAAGCACATTTTGTCCAAATTTAGACAAACCTCCAATACAGAACTTAACCCTCAATATTCGATGATATCAACCGGATATCGATAACATATTAAAGACAAGACCACCAATACTGTCGAGAATAAAAATTCATAATAAACTAATTTAATGAACCTACACTCAAGAAGACACAGTTATTTAACGAGAAGCCTGCACCGGTATGCTGCTCCAAACTCCGAATCCGTAATTCAAGAATCCAGTATATCCAAACTCATAGTGCCACCGACCTAAAGACAAAAAATCGGGAGCGGCCAGACCCGATTCTGAGTCCGACTTTCGCACTCCGAGACTTCACCTGACTTCCGACCAAAACCGACAAAGGGCTGAATCTTCCCGAACTACATGCACTCACGACCCGACGACACAGAGGCTCCGAGACTAACGACAACACGGCACCGAACTCCTATGCAACATTTTAATTTCCAGCTATTCTACACAAAGCATTTCAATTTTATGGCGAGTCGAGCACAACTGGTCCAACCTAATGGTGTGTTGTGATCGCACGAATAGTGTAAAAAAAAATCGAATTCCACTTCGGGAATTGAGAATCTGTCGATCTTCTCGTTCAAGGGTCATTACGTTTTCACGAGAGGAGCTTAAACTCCACGGACGTGAGATAAGATGTTAGTGCATCACTCCGAGACTTCGCGATGCTGAGAATTTCTGAGGGTTGCTGCACGTACCCCGTCCTATTATCTAACGTTCATATATACATTATTATATAACACAATATAAGATAATAGTTCTATTATATACCGAATGTTAATATAGTATATTAAATACTAAATATATAGATATTTACTATAATTATATAAGATGCCTATATATATTATATAGTAATATATATATATATTAATAATATATATATATTAGTAGTTTCCAGGCCAGTAATATTGAGATACCACACAGCTTTTCACTCAAGAAAAGAATTAAGAAGCTATTTGTAATTTAACCTGTAGAATTTGCATATAATGTATACTAATTGTTATCAGCAAATATAATCGACTTCGAATCCACGTCCGATAATTTTCAAAGTCCATGGTAGGAATGTATACTAAGAGGGGAGTCTAGCCCACCGAGGGGTGGACACCGATATTGAGCGCTATACGACCTATTGTGCTATGATCTGCAGGTGGGATGAGATTTAAGCCTAAACACGAGCCGATTTTAGGGCAACACCGACCAAAATCTGTGAGGTCAACCAGACCTGAAGAATCTGTTTGACCGACAGAACATCAAGACTGAGCACTGCAGCGAGATCGACATTACAGCAAATCATCATTGTCCTATTATTATATAATTACGTCCGAAGAAGTGATTGCCACCAGAAGGGGATCAACTATTCTGAGAGATGTTTTACTAACAGCCGTTTAGCGTCTGCTTCCATAACGACTACCGATTCGGCATGCGACGAAAACTGCCTCGCACTTGCGAAGCCGCCACCGACCTATATCCCGCGAGCCGCCCCGTCACTCAGCCGTCCGCTGACTCCAGACCAATATATATGTACCTATATAAGTACAGACGTTAATCGAATATCTGAAACTAAATTTGCGATAGGGTGTTAGCACTATGGGTAGGGTAACCTTTCTCGTTGTATTATCGAAATTACGACCCCAAAATGGTCATTCAACCCGAAAAGGAATATGCGGCGGGTGGCCTCACCGACACCTTCAATAGCATTAAATATTGATGTAGATAAGCCGTGAACACTATAGTGATGAAATCGGATTTACAGTAAGTTGAATTTCTAGAACAGAAGTTATGTATTGCAATTCAAAGGAGTGGGCTCCGGCACCGGTGCTGTGAGCCAACTGCGGTTGCTAGTTATTAATAAAACGGTTCTTTTGAATAATTTTGAATAACGATAAATCTCTTATAATGTTTATTTTGAATTAAGTAGCTTCACCGAGAATAATTTGGCTTTCACAACCTATCAAAAAAAATAAAAAAAAATTAAAATTAAATATAAAATATCATTGACATTTATTCCTGCACACATTTTCTATCGTCATACATACTTAAATACATATATTATACATACCCTAAAGCAGATTAATGCAAGCGCCCTAAATCAAAAACTCCCATCCCATTCTTACCATTACCTGTCACCATTATCATCCTGTATACATGCCTCCTGATCTAATTTGATCTATTTGATAAATAGGAGACAAGTTTTGTTGAACACACATAATACATGTCAAACAGTTTATACATACCCAACAAAGCAGTAAAATCACTAAAAATCAAACACTACCATTACTCACAAACCTCCCTCTGACCATCTTTGCAACTGTAAGATAAATAATTGATCTAAATTGATGAAGGTCAGAATTTTCTACACAAATTGTAACGTTTTACATACCCTAAAACGCTTTTAAAAATTCTATTTACAATAAAATATACAACTACTCACCTACACCACTCATCCCCATTACCACCTTCCTAGACATCCTGGGACTTCCATCGGGTGATAACACCATTGAGTCTATTGATCAGGATACATTTTGGATAAATTTTTATCCAGTACGAACATGGCTAAAAATTTCGTAACTACGAAATATTGACGCAATATAACATGTCAGACGCTCTACAAAGTTTTTCACAGTATAGAATAAAGATTCACTTAGCATCAATCTAAACTAAGAAAACATAAAATGCCACAAAAATAGTACAAACATAACATTCATCTCTTAAGCAGGAATATATATCTAGCTTAACATTAAGCTATATAGTTCACACGACTTAACACCATGTACATGAACAACTAACTATGGTAAGAACGAAATCGTAACCTAAACTGCGTTTATAACTTTTTCAACGCATCCGACCTTCTAAATAATAATAACTTAATCTAACACTAACATACTAGTACACACATACGTTGGCAAAAAATTATCACACATTGGTTATGGTATCATCACGACTATACGAAAGTATGCTCTAATAAGTTTCCACATTAATAAGCTAAATCATTAGCACCATCACTGAACTAAGAAAATAGTTGCTCAAAGACCAGACTAAGTCATACACATCCTTAAGCAGGATAAGCAGTCCGACATTACAAAGATTTCCATACTTAACATCGAGATGGTAAATAGCAATGCTAACAGAGTATACAAATCGTTTCAACTAATCTCTATTTTTCAATTGCGAATTAAGCGCTAACATATTAACATAGTAAATCTCACAACTAACTAAAACAGTTAACATATTAATAACTATAATTAGCAACACATATGAGTTACAAAATTTATCATACAGAGAACAACAAGCGAAAAGATAAATGCTAAACACTAAGATAAGTTTCCACATTTACATAAAGCTAAACAAATAATGACAAACTAACTACAAGAAAATAATGCACATAAAGACAAACCTACGAAACAATTTTATCTAATGTCGTGGCAAGAAATAAACTGTCTTAACCATTAACAAAGCTTCGCTGCTTAAGGTTGGTAACATAAGCAATCTAAAACATTGGGTTATGCAAAAACGTAACCTAACTTACTTTTTCAAACATATAACTCTAACATATTTAACGTTATTCTTACAACTCAGTAACATTTACTAAAATTTGTCACGGTATTGGTTTTCATATTATCATACGAGCAGCGAAGTATGCCAACGTATAACAATAGATTTCCACAGCAGTAAATATGTCGTAAAGTTAAAAATCAAAACTATAAGAAAATAATGCTGTTTAGAAAGAGAGAGATATAGTGTGGCTCACCACTCACAGACAAAGAAAACTGTTAACATTATAATAAAGTTCCACACTCAAAACCAGTAAAAGCAACTAACATGTATGCAAAACCGAAACCTAATCTTACTTTTTCATGCCATAATCTAAATATTAACGTTTATTCTTAATCACTGACACAGTAACAGGTTTAACTAAAATTTCCCTCAACAACATTTGGTTAATAATTTTATACTGATCAACGAATATACTCTAACATAACAATTTCTTCACATTAATAAAGCTAACATAGCATCAAATGAACTAGGAAAATAATGTATCACAACAAACCTAACAATACCTTAAGAGTGAATATTAAACTGTTAACATTAACAAAGTTTCTAACTTAACATCAGTATATTGGAAGTTAAAACTAAAACTTACATACAAAACGTAATACACTGAAAAATGACAAATATATCCAATTTCCAATAAATAATACTTTTGCCCACAAAAAAACATACGTGCATTATATATACAAAATTGACAAACCAATTCAAATCAATACATGCCTATCAAAAAAGACAAACTCTAATTATCAAAAATCCATATATCGTTGCCTTACATAAAATAACTAATCCAATTGGCAAAAATTTCATAACGTGCCTGCCATTGTATATTCACAAAAATTGCAACAATTCAAAAAACATAACGTGGCTTCAACAAAATTGATCAAAAACCAATTTTCATCAAAAATTCATCTTTTACACATTAAAATAAATGGTTAATTGATTATTTTAACTGTTTATATTAACAAAACCAGAATGTCTTGACATTCGAATAAAGATAAAACATATCAATGAAATAAATGTTCATCATGCAACCATACCTATATCCATTCCACTAAAAAAACCATTGACTAGAGATAAATACGAAATATATGTAATAGTTTTTTAGATCTTACTCATCTTTTTAGGAGCACTCACGAGTCCTCATTCCAGAAATAACAAACTCTATACGAGTTAAAGCATGCCTTTAACCGCTTTAACTATTTGCATAAAATGATGCAATACTTTATTATATTTAACCCTCTGGCTGAAATACAAGCAATATAGCAGTCGCCATTCGATTTTAACAGATTAAATATAAATGAACACAAAATGACTCAGTTGAGGAAATACGAACTCCTATATGGAAGATATACGAACAACAAGCAGTAAGAGAAAAGTGGCGGGAGATGTATCATTCGTATCTAACTACAACGAAAAAGGGCTATCCTACTGAAAGAAATAGTGATATCATCCTTAAAATGTAATGACGATTTTACTTTCTTATCAACAAAAGTAAGTCGTACAAGAATACAACCTACCGAAAAACCAAATCAGATTTCTAAAATTGGGTATATCTACACTTTCTCAATTAAACGAACAATACAACAACAAAAGCAAAGTCAAGGCGGTACAACCAACACAACAACAATAAGGACATAAGTAAAAACATGAAGCATAAAAGTATCTTGATACTAACCAATGAATTATGCCTAACGTAACACTGCAAATCACAATTAATAAACTAACATAGCAATTACAGAGCTAAGAAAAAATAGATGGGTCACATACGAGACGATAAGCACAATCTGAACACACACTTAAGCATGCGAAAAACTGTTAACTTAACAAAGTCCACACTTTAAAACCCTGATATAAGTAAACTTGACATTGAGTCCATACAAAGACGGTAATGCTAAATCATACATTTACCAAACATATCTCCAACATAATAACGTTTAACGTCATTTTTACATTGACACAGTAAATCAATTTTAGGTAAGTATAGTTCATCAGCCTCATTCCACTTGTTTTTAATCACATAATATACAGAGCTGTGAAAGTATGTTAACCGTAACAAAGTTTCCAACATTATAAAGCTAAACATAACATAATTAACTGAACTAAAAATATAATGTAACAATGGGACACTCTCACACACCATACGACATAATTATATCAAAACCTACTATCACATTTAACCCAAACTCATTTTCGTCACTTGACCATAAGCGAGGATAAAACGGATACAGGGATGAACAACCTGGTCAGTCAATAAACGTACACCTAGTTTCACACAAAAACTTTTTCTAGCAGCAATATCTAACAGTGACATAATCAGATCGCGTTAAATTTTGCACCATTAACATTCATACTGACTAGGAAATTTATAAACAAAAGCTTTATTTAGGATAAACCTGTCTAATCATCATATCTGACAAAAGGAATATAATGTACTAAGTGCATCGATACTCTGAGACATCGTCTTCACCATCAGCACCTTCGTAACATTTAACAAAAAAACTCATCATCAGGACACAAGTCTGAAATATTCTAGAATCCGAAAGAACAGCCGCAAAGCTTAACATAGCACTTAACCATTTATAGTAACAAAAAATAACAAAATTTTATCACCCTAACATAACATAAACATAAGTTCTTTGAGTAATTTTTGTCACGATATTAACCAAAATGTAATAAGAATATCACTTGATATTTATTACAGTTCCAGTACAAAGCCTACAAGAGTATTGTATAGGCAAATCAGATGACACACACACTACATAATATCCACTGAGTTCCCTATCCCGTCCCACCTCTGCACGGGTCCGTATCTATTGAGCTATTGATTCAAGTCATATTTCCACTAAAGTTCAATTTTTTCTGGGACATATTCATTACCACATATGAAAGGTGGATGTTTCGTAAACTTTATATATATCATAAGCTAACCTACGCGCACATAATAGCTTAACCAACAAAGTTTTAAGCATCAATAAAGCTAACTAAATATCCTGGAATAAATCCCTACAGACATAGAAATAGTACAATAATGTTACAAAAAATGCAACCCTACACGATACTCCATATGCCGTATTGAAATAAATCATATGCAGACGGTTTAACTAACACCTGAAAATAATATTTTCCCTACTCAAAAGATAAATGCAACAGAAGTAAACTAAGACTAATCAGAATCATCCAAAACTAATACTCGATTATTGCATAATCTCACTCATTTTCGAAGCCGTATAATTAACACAAAAACGTATGTAAACAGCAAGTTTATTATCTCACACAAATATTCCAACTTAAAACACAGTGACCAATATCTCTTAGTCAACCTACATCGCCGACACAACAAATCTTGTATACCCAACTATACCACTTGACACTATACTTCTATCAAAAAGTGCAATCACTCGTTTGTCGGCCAGTATAAAATCATTTGCGACCACTGTGAATAACGTAGACAAAAGCCAAAAGTACTAGAGGGCTAATGACACAAACATCATTATTCACAAAAACTTAACCTAGGTTACGTTTCTAACACTCATCGCGTACCAGTTATATCACAGTAATCAAACTTAACAAAAACTCACATCAATTCCATTTCCCTACTAGAGCGAAGATCACGTGTTATTTATAAAATAACCACATTGTACATAGTAATATTTAACATAACGTACTTACCTAACGAATAAACATTTTCACACAAACAAAGAGTATTCAAAAACTATAAACCACATTACTAACCGACGAGAAAACTCGCCCAAGGGGGATTGCGTTCCCTTGAACACAAGGGTGTGAAATCCACTGCCGAGGGGGGATCCACACACGAAGAGGAGTGTAGCACAGAGGCTTCTGGGCCTACGCCGAGAAGTGGCTGGGCTTCAAACCACTATCCTTACTGAGGAGGAGCTAAATGCCGCCCGCTTTACACCCCTATCGAGGGTGATTCCCCCGCAGGATTCCACACCCTTTCAAGGGACCATCCCCAATGAGATTTTTCTCATAGGAGAGTTATAACACGTATAATCTATTTAGATTACCTAATGGTTTAAATAAACAACATGTTATTCGTAAGTGAAGACGTCACTGATTGAATACTTACTATGACACAGTGGAATAAACACTAAGATTATGTAATAAGACAGAATGATGAGTTTTTGTCAAGATAATACCGTGTTGACACTGACCACGATGTATGTGTTTATCGAAATGAGATGAAACACTTGGTATATAGTGCTCTTGTTAGAATAATGTTAGGTATATTTAGCCCAAGACTTTTGCTAATGTCTACGTTTATTCACAAGATCAAATGATGTATAATACCATATTTCAAAAACTCAAATAGATGGAGCACACACGTTGATGAATGGTAGTGTCAATTACATAGATAAAAATGATGGGCATCTTTGATACGATTAGAGTACACTTTGTTACATCTTGTAATAATTTACCGGCTATTAACCTGTTGTTAATAATGCACTCCGAATATAAGTGGGCACAATTACGCGAGTATCTAGTAATGTATCTGGTCCTAGCTGGTTTAACCACTGAATCAGATAAAGGGAGAAATTATTTCAGGATCATTAGACCTGATTATCCATACGCAGGTAGTTAGGTATCTTCTCAGCATATTTGTACATTAAATATTCATCCTAGTCGCGAGCGATTATGAGCTCTGTCTTACGCTTTAATCTTAGAGAGATAGCATAAAAGCTATAGCGGATAAGCAATCCATAATTCTGTCAGGAATAAAAGTTCATATTTAAACGAGACTATGACTTCTTTCGTCTATGTTTGTCCAATAAATGAATACACATCATAAAATTAATATGACCTTAGAATCAATACTCAAATAATCACAGGCCGGGTGGAGCATCGGGTAGGGGACGCAGGGTGGGTGGTTTGATTTACTGATTTACTGATTTACTGAGAGCACGTAGAAAATCTATGCTAATTATTTACATTTTACAGAAAACTTGAATGAACTTATTACTATTTTTAAATGATTAATTTTATTATAATAATTATCAGTTAATTATTTTGTTCTATCATGTTGGTTAAAAACTTAATATAGTTATCAATTGTATGCGTGATTATTCGCTGGGGATTTTCTTCCTCCAGAACAGAGTAATGATCGAATTTTTGTTAAATGTTTACGAGTATCAGGTAAAACATTTGTTAGGTCAACATTATATCTGTCAGTAATCATATTAAAATCAGTTTTATGCTAAAACTGTATTGATTAAATATCTAATTAGATGTTAATGTACAAAAAATAACATTGATTGACGTCAGAGACTATAGAGAGAAAAAGTGTGAAATAGGTTACGTTTTGGACGAATGCTTCATGTCACTAATAATAGATTGCGAGTTTGTTAAGCTGTGCAAATAGAGTTTTGTTCTCAAATGATTAAATAGGGTTGACACTTCCGACAGTAATGGTGTGTTGGGTTGGTCACCGATAACATTATTATTCTTACGCTACAGAAATCATAGTTAGTTATGTTAGCTTTATTAATGATGCGAATAGACCTTTTGAGCTATATAAAGAAAATTCTTAGCATAAGCTTTGGACAGAACTGATAGACACACCATTTCAAAATACAATACCAAAGGTTGACCTGATAAACTATGCATATAATAGGAATATCAATATACTGTCCGTCAAATGTAATCAAATTAAAAACGAGTTATATCGTTGGATGCAATTATTGATTAGGTAAAAAGTATGAAATTAGAGTTCAAATTTTTGTATGCAATGTCAGTTACTTTACAGGTGTTAAGAGTGTGGAACTTGTTAATGTTAACAGTTTATTCCGTGCTTAAGTTGTGTTAGATTGGTCGTTGAACATTATTTTCTTAGCTCTGGTAATGCTATGTTAGCT
>JABUQX010072317.1:5000-10000 GCA_015478945.1 Trachelipus rathkii
TAAAAAACAAAATTCCAGATGTGCTCGCTGTACATTGCGTCATTCATCGAGAACATTTGGTTGCTAGAAATTTAAGTGAACGACTGTTTCAATCACTGCAACATGTCATCAAAGCAGTCAATAAAATCCGAAACAGCTCTTTAACTGATAGATTATTTAATCAGCTTTGTGTTGCTAATGATGAAGATTTCAACCGATTGCTGTTTCACACAGAAGTGCGTTGGCTATCAAGAGGCAATTGTCTGACTCGATTTTACAATCTGTTTGACTCTGTGATAGAGTTCTTGGAAAACAAAGACACAGAATTGCGCGACAACCTCATCACATCAAAGAATGATATCGCGTACTTGACAGACCTGTATAAATTGTTTAATGATATAAATCTCCAACTTCAAGGTGATGACTTGAACTTAATTAAAACAAAAATGTCGTTGCTGCTTTCGTAGCCAAGCTGCTCTTACACAAGAAGAATATCGGCAGACGTGAGTTCCACAATTTTCCCAATTTATCAGTATCCTGCAACAACGACGACTTGCTTGCCTACTGCCAACATTTGGAAAACCTCCACAGTGATTTCATAGAACGATTCCAGGACATTTTGAAATTGGAAATACCAGCCTGGGTGTTGGATCCTTTTTTAAATGTCAACAGAGCAATATCATTCCAGCTGCCAGAAGAAATAGAACTGACAACGAAAGAGGAAATAAAAATCATTCAAAAATGGCTACCAAGAATTTTGGCTACAAAAGCCAATCCCGCAATTGTACCCTGGATTGTGGTCGATCGTTCAACGATTTTTGATAGCATTCCCATCGTCATATTTGTGTGAACGTGGATTTAGTGCTGTGGCAACGCTGCTTACTAAAAAGAGAAATCGTTTGCATGTTACCGAACGCGGCGACTTGCGGCTGTTTTTGAGTAAATTGGAACCTGATAACAACAAACTTGTTAAAAATCATCAGATCCATCCTTCACATTAGATTAGGGTTTATAAATTATAATTATGGTTTGTTTAAAATTAAAATTGATTGTTTGTTTTAATTTGAATAAAAGATATTCTTGAATATTATAAGAATTTTAATGTCTCACTGGTAAAAAAGTTTCTCGTTTAGATGTAAGTTTAAACTCCAGAATCAGACTAATATAGCACACTATAATTAAGTTAATTAAAGTAATTAATGTCATTGTGGTTTTTAAGTTTTGGTAAAGACAAAAAACAATTGGGGGGCACTGAAAAATAATTGATTTTCAAAGTGGGCGGTAGACGAAATAAGTTTGAGAACCTCTGCTCTAAAACGTTGTTTTCTGGTATTTTTCTGTGTCTGTAGTCATTCTTTCAGGATTTTCAATTTTTCAAAACCCATGTTTTTGACATTTTTGTCGAATCTTACTCCCAGAATTTTTTCGAAATGACTTTCAAACTTGAAATATGCATAGATGGGTCCATTATCTACAAAAAGTCACGAAGTACCTTTTCGATTTTTTGAGTTTTTGTGCTCAGCGTTTTCAAAACCCACTTTTTGGGGATTTTAAAATGAAAAATTGCGATAATTTTTTTCCTGTTCGGGCGAAGTGGATAAAATTTCCAGGGCCTATGTAGTCGGGTAAGATACACATTTTTTACTTAGATAATTTCTTTGTATATGTATTAGTTTTGGATTTGTTCTTGGAAATTTTAAAAAATTTGCGGAAATTTTTAAAAAAATTCTTTGAGTATACAAAAACATTATCTAAGTAAAAAAGATGCATTCTCGTCCGACTATACAAACCCTGAAAATTTGATGTGAGTAGACAGGTAGAAAAAAACATCTCAAAATTTCACTTTTTCAAACGTTTGAATTTTTTCGGAAAGTGAAAAATTGATATATTTATTTTTTAACTCATCCGATCAACATCAAATTTTAGGGCTTGTATAAACGGGGAGATGCATCTTTCTTACTTAGATAATTTTTTTGTATACTCAAAAGGAAATTTTTTTTTAAAATTTCCCAAAAAAATTTTTTTTTGAAAATTTGTTCCAAGAACAATCCAAAACTAATGCATATAAAAAAAAATAATTTAAAGTAAAAATGTGGCATCTCTCTCGATTATATATGCCCTGAAAAATTCAAAGCACTTCGCCCAACAAGAAAAAAATTATCGCCATTTTCATTTTAAAATCCAAAAAAAAAAGTGTTTAAAAATTGGACCCACGCTGAAGCACAAAACTTCAAAAAATCGAAAAGTAACTTTCTCGACTTATTGGCAGCGTAATGTCATATATATAAGTCATTTTCGAAAAAAAAATTCTAGGGAGTTGTACGAAAAATGTTCAAAAACATGGGTATTTGAAAAAGCTGAATATTCTGAAAGAATGAATACAGGACACAGAAAAAACACCAAAAAAACCAGCGTTTTAGAGGGCAAAAAAATCTACGCTTGGTGTTTTATGGGTTCAAAAATCGGCTTGATAATTCGAATTTTTATGTTCCATGGTTTAGGGGGGGGGGGAATTGGGCGTAGTACGAGCCCAATATTTGGACCCTGTCCTTATTAACATATTTTCTATTAAATAGGTTTTATCCAATGTTTCAGGAGTAACTCTATTTCTCCTTTGGCGTTATGATAGCAAAAATAATAAAAATACTGCAAAAATACTTTAAATAATATCCTGTGATTGGCTCCTAAATGGGGATGCAATTTTATTCTAAGTTTTTCGTTTTTTTTTTTATTATTTTTGATGATTTTTTTTGAAATCCTGTAGAAACAAGAAATAGACTCGGATTCGATCCGGATTCGAATCGAGCTGCGAATCCGAATCCCGTTAGTGGAAAAATGCTCGAATCGAATCGAGTCAAGCACCTTGGATTCGAATCCGAATCCGATTCCTGTGTGTGAAAAGGCTCGAATCCGAATCCGAATCCGAATCCAGCACCTTCGGATTCGAAGCCGAATCCGGGATTCGGATTCGCCCTCACTGATATATATTATAATATATTTATTTATATATAATTATAAATATATATATATATATATATATATATATATATATATATAATAATATAATATATATATATATATTATATATATATATATGATATTTATATATATATATATAGATATTAGTTATATATATATATATATATATATTTCAGGGGCGACTCGTGTATAGGAGCGATGGAGCGACCGCTCCTCCTTCATTAAGCGTAAATTCTGAATTATAACAATTAAAACACCATGTTTTCAATTTATGATAAATAATTATTGAATGCAAATTTTAAAAATTGTTTTGTAATAAGACAGAAACATACGATGATTTAGTCTAATAATAAGAAATTTAAAAATATATGGAATCAGCGTATATATATTTTTTTTTTTTTTTTTTTTTAATTTCTATTTATAAAAGAAGTCGGGAGAGCGAGCGAAATCATTTTGCTCCAGTCTTGCACCGTATAGTAATGTAAAAATCGTTCCGTATATCAGCAATACAGAAGAGGTTGCATAAAATATACTAGTTTTGGGTGATTAGCGTTAATCGCCTTGTAAGTGTCGTTTCCATTTATTATTATTATTATTATTATTATTATTATTATTATTATTATTATTATTATTATTATTATTATTATTATTATTATTATTATTATTATTATTATTATTATTATTATTATAATTATTATAATATATAATATATTATATATATAATATATATATATATATATATATTATATATTAATATATATATATATTATAAGTTATGTATATATATATAAATATATTATAAATATATATTATATATATATATATATATATATATATATATATATATATATATATATATATATATATATATATAAATTATATATATATACATATATATATATATATTATATATATATAGTATATATTCCAGAAGTTGGAGATTTCGTTAGAAATATATCACTAATTCCAACCTTTTTCACAATCTCCTCAGGGATGCTCTGTATTAGATGAAATATTTGGGAAACAATTTCCAAAAACTGTTAAAACAAAATGAATTTTTAAACATCCGAACCTGTAACGAGGTTTTGAACATAGAGAGCCATTGTTAGAGTGCTTTGAAAATATTCGAAATGGAAAGCAAACAAAAGGGAA
The DNA here is from genome assembly GCA_015478945.1 of Trachelipus rathkii. Taxonomy (NCBI): domain Eukaryota; kingdom Metazoa; phylum Arthropoda; class Malacostraca; order Isopoda; family Trachelipodidae; genus Trachelipus; species Trachelipus rathkii. The sequence continues at coordinate 9,111 of JABUQX010072317.1, forward strand.
CACAGAGAATAAAGCAGGAGATTTGCAAAAGGGATTGACTGATCCTACTTTTTGAATTTTGACTCACTCCTTTTGGCCATATAATGCCACACGTAGATTGTTAATAATAAATTCAATCAAGAAAGCAGACATAATCTTATTAAAACAAGCTTTGAGTGAACTACAATTAGAATTAGGAAAGATTAAAAACAGTATGACCATCATAATGGAAAGTAAATTGAGGGAAGTATGATGTTTGTGAGGTGAGAGATCGCTAAATGCTTCCAATTACTACGAATTTTTAAAAAAGCTGCTGCGCATGAAGTGTGTACATAATAATATCTTGGTCTAAGGAGAGTTTTCGTTTAGTGATTCATCTGATAGTAATCAAGCTCAGCTTTTTCAACCGTGAACACTTAAATATTTATAGAACCTCATATCCATCTTTATCCATTTTTTACATTTCTTGAGACACAAATCTTGTAACTTGTAGTTATATATTCTAGTGAAGATTTTAACTCGGAAAGGAGCTTCTTGTTCTTTAAGGTAACATTCTGCAAAATGGAATGGATTCAGCATTTTTGAAAAAATATTAAAGTTGCTTAAAATTTTAATATCTAATCCAATGGCATCTGTTGAAGCTGAAAGATGCTTTTGTAGAGTTTAAAAAGAATTAAAATCCGTTATTCGGAATACAATGGGGCAAGATAGACTGAATGCCCTCGTTGCCCTTGCAACTGAAAGAGATATTGTCCACAATTCGTCTTTGGACAATCTGGTGATTGAGTTATTTGCAAGTCAAAAAAACGAGAAGAATGGACTTCAGCTACAAATTATAAAAAATTACAATTTAAATATAAATAATTAGTTTATTATATAATTTATTTTGAATCATTCGCAACTTGTGACTT
>JABUQX010072317.1:25000-30000 GCA_015478945.1 Trachelipus rathkii
ATTGACCAGAGTCGTCTCAGCTCTAATTGTAGGCTGTCTGGTCATCTGCTGATATGAATGTAAATAGTTATGTATACTAACCCATATTGAGAATGGCAGAATGAGATTTAATATATATATAATATATGATATAATATATATATTATATAATATGATATTATATAATATAATATATATATATATATATATATATCATACTATTAATATATATATATATATTATATATATATATATATTTGTCTATATATATAATTATATATATAATATATATAACTTATTATAGTTATATCTAATATATCATAATATATATATAATTTATATATATATATGATATTATATTATATATATATAACTATAGTTCATATATATATATAATAAATATATTATATATACTATATATAAATATATAATACTAGTATAAGTATATATATATTTATACTATATATATATATCTATATATGATATATAATTATTAATAATATAGTAGTATGGCTATTATATGATATTATTATAAGGAGCTATATATAATATTATATATATATACAGGTAAGTATTATAATATATATATATATATAATGATATATATATATAATATATAGTATATAGTATATATATATATATATATATATATAATATAGTTGAAAAGTTAATCGAGATGGGTAAGGTTAAGACTATGTTACATTAAAATTCCTACCGGGCTGGCCATTAGTGATCCTTTTAATTAGTTAGTTATGGTGGTCTGAGAAAGAATAAATCTGGGTATCTATGACTAAGTCAGCTTACTGGTTATACTCCAATTCAAACAATTCACTTCATATCCGTGATTTTATGTCTAATTAATCTAACTACATTCCGTGTATTTTAATTCAATCTTTCATTTATCCTAAAAATGATGATTCTATTAAGTCTGCCTATAAAGATATCTTGGTAACTACGATTAAGTGCCAGTGTCGTCTTTTATACAAATCAGGCAAATGAAAAATTAGGGTATTTAAGCAGATTAATAATAATTTTCCAAATTTGTATCACTAAAATTAATAATATTTGGGCAATTTTTACCACGCATCACGTATTTATTGAAAATGTACTGCAATTCTACCTCTCTTAATAGACTCACCGATGACGAATAACTATGCTTCTTCGCCATTTTAAAGGTTGGGGCGGACCACTGCTTATAATGTTTTAAACATGAAAGTTTTTCAGACATGAAAGTTCTAATCAGTTCCGTCTCAATACTCCTTGTCAACAAAGCTTAGCTTTCACACCTGAAATGCAGTTGAATTATATAGACAAGTAAAAATATAGCTTTCTTTTCTATTACTTTCACTAAAAAAAAAACATTGACAACTAATCATGCTCTGCAAAAGAGATTTTAAATTTTTGGATAGATTGCAGTTACAAAATATTCAAATTAGCTTTGTTGTAGTCTATTAATTTTTGATTTTAATTGCTTTTTCTTCATTTCGTTCTCGACTCAGTTCGGTCCACAGCACACGTGTCTAAAGTTGTTCATATCCGCTACGCTACACTCTTTTTCGCTTCACTGCGGAACTTCTTCCGGGGGCTTCAAATCAGTAACTTTCTTCCTTATGGTATTTTAATTTCTTCTACGACATGTTTATAGAAGTGTATACCGTTACTGTTCTGAAGTATTGTCGATTTTTTGTTAGGTTCTAACTATTTATTAACTATGGTACCGATAGTATTGTATTTTAAAGCGTACTAAAGATGCGACTAATGTAGCGTAAAAGCAAAAAGAGAAGACAGTAAAGGACCGTTGAAATTAAACTAAATGCATAGTTTGGCTCTTGAGTCTTTAAACGTGAATCTGTGAAAGTCACAAATCACCAACAACGAACATACAAACAGTCCACTGATCGAAGCTCAACGGATGCGGATGTATTGTGATATCATAAGTTGGGAACAAATCTAGCATTTGGAGATAACGGCCTCGAACGTGACGGATTCCGGACATTTGGTGGACTCTATAACAAATGTATCTATAAAATAAGGTCTATTAATAATTTATTCATCCCATTGATTAAAATGATAAGGGATAACACATATGGGTGGTCCAAGAAACAAAAAAAACGCAGAAAAGGAGACGGTTAGTATAGAATCCGGTTGACAAACGTGCGTTACAAAGCATTTGCAGGGACTACACGTGGAATCTAACACCATTCACTATCGTGGACACCAAGAATCCACTATCAGTCATTTACATATACCTTTTAATCCTTTAAATCTACGAGTGGAAATGCGTATGTTTTTTCTGTTTTAGATTGCATTTCGTTTTCCTTTGAAAAAGTAAAGCTTTGCTTCTCATTACCAACTTCATAGCTATATTGCGCTTTTTTATTTTATATAATGTGATTGAGGGGATGGAGCTAGGGATGTGCTGCTGAGAGATAGTTAAACAGCCATTGTACGATACTTTCCTTCGTTTATTGTTCCCCTCAACAGGAACGATTAGCATGCCTTGGTGCTTTCTGTATTCATTGGAATACATATCAGCCATTTGATCAGGTTTACTTCGAGTCTAGATCAACTGTCCATGTGTAGGCACTACTTGATCCGTGAAATGAGCGCACTACTTAAGACTGAGCCATGAATGATTCCATAACGTGTTAGTATAATAAGTAAGTGTCCACTTGAATTTCTTCGCTTATTTCCTTATAGCTGATTTTAGAGCTCTCTATATAGGGCAATGTGCAATGAATCGATCCAATCGTTGTAATTGTTAACAAGTTTTGTTAATTTTTTGGAAGTGCCAATTCTGCAGTGAAGAAGATCATTACAGCTTTCAATCTAAATATGAGTTGTATCTATCGTTTCATATCGGGGATTATATTCGAGTTTGTCCGGTGAACGATTACTTGGTTTGAATATACTGATGAAGTTATGATAGATATTAGCGAACACTCCGACTACATATTTAGCACGGATGTAGGATGAGAATGGCAAAACACTTAACAACACATACACACTCTCTATATCATATATATATATATAATAATATACTATATATATATATATATATATATATAGTATATATATAATATATATATAGATATATATATATATTACATATAATTCATATATATATATTATATATATATATATACTAATAATATATATATAGTATATATAGTTATATAATATATATATATGATATTAGTATATGTATATATGTATTATATATATAATATATATGTATATATATATCTATATATTTTATATTATATATATATATATATAATATATATATAATCATATATATATAGTATATATATATATATATATATAATATATATAATATATATATATATATATATATATATATAATATATAATTTATATATATATATATATTAAGTATATATATATAATATATATCTATATATATATCATATATATATATATATATTATATATATATATATAATATATATATATATATATATATTAAAATTGACACAGCAGACGCTTTCTGCATTATTCATATACCTATTACCAGATAAACGATCGTTAGTGTAAGCTTTACGATGAAATATCCTTAGAAGCAGCTAGCGTGAAAATATTACTTAGTGTAAACCTGAAAAAGGTGATAACAACTGTCATTTTATTTGTTTGGGCAAAATCTATTTCGAATTGGAAAAAGAGAGTGTGAGGTACAAATTTTATTAGGCTCTTTAAATATCTGAAACTGTGGTCAATCAAAATTTGAAGAGGTGCAAATACTTTTTAAAAAGTTTAAAAGTTAAATCAACAGGCATAAGTAGTAAGGAAACCAGATTGAAATACTTTTAGAAATTTTTTTGCTCAAATTTATCTTGTAAATATTCTCTATAGAACAGCAGGACATGTCGATTCATGCGAAGCAGAATTTTTCTCAATGAATGGAGTTTAAGTTGCTTGGCAAATCCATGCAGCTAACTTTATACGTTAGGCTTTATTGTGACTGTCTATATTGGTCCAATTGGACTATTATCTTTATTGAAATTTTTTGGTACAGCCGTAGAGTAGGGCTAATCTTTAATAGCAAGATAAGTCTGTGACTTTCCTCTGCTAAATGATGATTGATGATTGTTGATGATGGTTAAGGAGTGTAAACAGCAACCGGTCAGTCTAAAGCAAGTAGTATGTTTCTCGGCAAAGAAGTAGATTTTTTGTTTCTCCTCAATACTCTAGGAAGTGTTTTTTAAGAGCGTTTGCAATTGATTACGAGAATATTTTGTAACTGGAGGCTGATGCCTGAATGTATGGTTTAAAATCAACATGATTTAAAAGCTAAGAATAGAGTAAAAGGCTTCTTAGGTTGCCAATAGACACAGCCTGAAGGATGGCAGTAGAAATTAATCCAGGGATTTCAATTCGTTTGCGGAAAAGAGCGAAGAGCAGACAGCAGTTTCTGCTACAGAGTTTGTATCTGAATGTAGGGAAGATTTTGTTCCTTGCTCTCAATAACCCTCCTTATGTAACCATTACCGGCACGTAATCTGATAATGTGTAAATAATAATTCAATAATGCATTTTTTTTATATAGAAACCTAACTTGGTACAGAATTAAATACATTTGAATATTGATTGTTATTTATTGCCTTCTTAGCTCGCTTTTTCCTCGAGAATTTCTTCATCTTTCAATTTTGGATTTTGTACCATGTTGGCTTTTTAGAACACCTTTTAGCTAAACAGCTTCTTAATGTACAATAGAAAATAATGAAAGATAAAATATTCTGGAAAGCAAGATGTAATTTAAGTGTTGCAAATGTTTTTTGCATTTGCATCAATTAGTCATTTTGAGGATCGGATCATGTCGGTCTTAGAAATGTTCGATATCTCTAAGCAAAGAATGTAGTGCCTCAGTAAAACTGTCAAGACAGCAACATTTCCTTGAAAATGATATAAGTATATCAAGTTCTCGACAAATGGTTTCATTTTAAGAAGACAAAAAACTGGGATATTTTGCAAAAATTCGGCCGCTTTTTCAAAACTTTGATAT
>JABUQX010072317.1:35000-37500 GCA_015478945.1 Trachelipus rathkii
TATATATAAATAATATATATATATATTATATATATATGATATTATAATATATAGTATATATTATATTATATGAGAGTGTGTATGTGTGTTTAAGTGTTTTGCATTCTCATCCTCATCCGTGCTAAATATGTGTGGATGTGCTAATATCTATATAACTTCTATCATTATATCAAACCAACGTAATCGTCACCGGACAAACTCGAATATAATCCACGATATGAAACGATAGATACAACGCATATTAGATGAAGTGAAAATGATCTTTTATGCAATTGGCAATTCCAAAAATAAATCAAAACTTGTTAACAATAAACGATTGGATCATCATTGCAATTGCTATGAAGCTCTAAAATCATATAAGGAATAAAGAAGAAATTCAAGTGACACTTCTATAACTAACGTTATGAATCATTCATGGCATTAAGTAGTGGCGTCATTCACGGCATCAAGTAGTGCCGATGAACAAGTGATTGATGACTAAAAATAAAGCTGATAAAATGGCTGATATGTATTCCAATGAATACAGAGAGCACCAAGGGATGCTAATCGTCCTGCTTGAGGGAAAATAAACGAAGAAAAGTATCCTACAATGGGTTAACTATTTCAGCGCAATCTAGCCTCCATCCCCTCAATCACATTATATAATAAAAGCGCAATATAGCTAATGATTGGAATGAGAAGAAAGCTTTATTTTAAAGAAAACAAATGCAATTAAAACGAAAAACATACAGCATTTCCACTCGTAGGATTTAAAGGATTAAAAGGTATATGTAAATGAGTGGATAGTGGCTTCATGGTGTCATGTATGATGTGTTAGATCCTAGCCTGCATCTTTGTAACGCGTTCAACCGATTCTATATAACCGGTCTCCTTTTCTGCGTTTTTTTTGTTTCTTTATGTGTTTATCCTTGGCAGTTTTAAAAACTTTATTCTCTTAAATTATTTGTTAGATTACATGTTTAGAGTCCACATCCGGATCCGTTTTCGCATCCGTATTCACAAATGCTTAGATTATGATATCACAATACATCCGCATCCTCGACTTCATCAGTGGCTGTTTGTATGTTCGTGTGTGTGATTTGTGATTTCAGATTCAAGTTTAAAGACTCAAGCAAACTATTGCATTAGTTTTAATTTGTGTTGTCGAACTGGTCTTAGTCTTCGTTCTTCTGTGTGTGATGTTGGTGTTACGGTCGTCGCCTTATGAATGATAGTAGATTAGCTTGCTAGGTCGTGTAGTCGTTTAGTTCATAGGTGGTGTAGATACCATGATGCTTCGGCTGTTCGAGCTCGTCATCAGTATTTAGTTTTTAATCTATAGTGTGAGTGAGTGTTCAGTAGATCTGTTTGTATAACTGCTGAGAAGAAGTTCCCGTGCTGGATATAAGTGTTATATTAGATAGTGGGTAGTATAGCCACTGTGGTATCTGGAGTTAGAGAGGATGTGTGGATAGTAAGATGATATTTGATATAAGATAGTGCTATCTGGCATATGTGAATGCTGGTTAGATGATGGTGATTATAGGTTGTTGGCTGTGTATGATGAAAGTGTTAGTGAGTGGATGTATTCTCAGAAAGATGTATTATTTACGTGATTTTGTTGAGGTGTTTTGGTAGTGAGTAGTGTAGATGGCTAAAACAATCGGAAATTAACGCTTGCTTATAATAGATGTTGAGTTGTGTTTAGTGCGTGTAATAAACTGAGTCGAAAAGATGAGAAAAATCAATTTAAAATAAAAATAAAGACTACAACAAAGCTAATTTGAATATTTTGTAACTGCAATCATCCAAAAATTTAAAATCTCTTTTAGCAGACGATTATTAGTTGTCAAATGTTTTTTTTTTTTAGTGAAAGTAATAGAAAGAAATATATATAAAAAAATAAAAAAAAAAAGTAATAGAAAGAAATATATTTACTTGTTCTATATAATTCAACTGATTTCAATTGAGCAACTTTGGTGAAAGGATATTTGGTGTAGTAACTTTCATGTTGAAAACTTTCATGTTTAAAAATTTCATGTCGAAAACTTTAAAATGGCGAAGAAATGTTATCGTCATCGTATCAGTTGAGATATTTGCTAGTACATTTTCAATAAATTAGTGATCTTAATTTGCTATTTATTATTTTTATGATACAAATTTGGAAATATATAATCTGCTTAAATACCCTAATTTCATTTGCCTGATTTGGTATAAAAGAACGACACTGGTTAAATGTAGTTACCAAATTTTAGGAGATTAAAATCATTTTAGGAAATAAGATTGAATAAAAAAACAGAATTAGATTAATTGAATAAAATACGGAAAATAGAAGTAGATTGTTTGAATAGTAAAATAACTGCTTCCCATGACCCAGATTATTCTTTTCAACACATAATAATAATTAAAGTAACTAATCCAGCGGTAGGAATTTTAATGTAACATGTCTTACTTACCATCTTCGTTAACTTTTCATATATATCATATAATATAATATATATTATATATATATAATTATATA
>JABUQX010072318.1:0-2500 GCA_015478945.1 Trachelipus rathkii
TGGTTGTGATTGTGGGTGCGGTGGTGTGTGTGATGCGCCGCCGCGTAATGATGTAGATGTACCGAAATATTCCAAAAAATAGGGCAAGCCCTAAAGGGTGGCAAAATTAGGGTGGGCCAAAATTGACCATGGAAGACCAAAGGGTTGCGTCGAAAAAATTAGGTTGGGACATGTACAACGGTTGCTGGCGCAACCGTTTTGGGCAACCTTTCTCGAAGGTTGCCCAAAAATTTAGCGCGTTGCCGAAAAAAATTAGCGGTTGCCAAAAAATTAGGGTCTCAAAAAATTAGGGTTCTCAAAAAATGTAGGGTTCTCAAAAAATTAGGGTTCTCAAAAAATTAGGGTTCTCAAAAAAATTAGGGTTCTCAAAAAATTAGGGTTGCCGAAAAATACCGTGGGCCAAAAATGACCCATAGCCGAAAAAATTAGGCGGGGGGGGTAAAATAGGGGGGGCAATACGTACGATGGAGGCTTCGCCTCCATCTGGCGCAACCCTTCTTCGAAGGGTTGCCAAAAATTAGGGTTGCCAAAAAATTAGGGCTGCCAGAAAATTAGGGTTGCCAGAAAATTAGGGGTGCCAAAAAAGGTCAAGGTCAGTCAAGGTCAAGGCCAAAAAAGGTCAAGGGCTGGTAAAAATAACCTCAGGAAACAACGTGGCGGTCAGAAAAGGTCAAGGGCAGGTAAAATTTGGGTTATCATTTTTTACCCCAAGGTAGACCTCCAATATGGAGTAAAAATTTGGGGTAAAATAAAACACGAACGGAATGGCTCTCCTACTACTTATACCGTATAACTACACCGTGTATGGGAACTAAATGGCATAATAAAGACAACCAACCAAATTACGAAATCACGAAAGTACGTTCATATCGTAGGAGAACAAGATGACAAGACACCAACCAACTAACGAAACAAACCCTATGCTGTAAGTCGTGGCTTGACAAAGACTGTCACAATGGAAAGAATTTGTCAGAGAAGAGGAACGTGCCTTAGGAGTTATCACACTGTCGGAAGCAGGTCATTCTCCGAGACAGGTGGCTCAGCAACTCGGGGTAAACCAATCGACGGTCAGTCGAATCCTTCTTCGGTTCAGGGAGACTGGCAGCAACCGTAGGCGACATGGTCAGGGTCGCCCGAGGGCGACGTCCGAGAGAGATGACAGATTCCTCCGCCTGGCAGTGCTTCGTGATCGTTTCCAAACAAGCGTACAGCTACAACACAGGCTCCGTGAGGTCAGACATGTGCCCATTTCCGAGCATACAGTGGAGAAGACGACAGAATGAACGTGGAGTACGTGATTACAAGGTCCTGCATCGGCCCTTTCTCCTGATCAGGAGCATCGCGGTTGCGATTTCATTTTCTCAAAAGCGTAGGGAGATTGAACACTCACAGATGAGGTCGAGGGCTCACACTACATTGCGCAGAATGGACGTCGGCGAATTTGGAGACGTGAAGGTGAGCACTTTTCTGCTTGCAATATCTTCCCAAGGATTCCTTTTGTGACTCTGTGATGGTGTGGGCAGGCTTTTGTTTGGGTGCTCGCACGGCATTGCATATCGTGAGCAGAGGAACGCTAACGATTGAAAGATTTATGCGGGGAAGACATCTCCAAGAGTAAATAGCTTTGCCTTTAGCTCCTTATTTGCGTCATATTTTTTTATCCATGATCTGAGCGCCGAGCGAGCGCAGCAGCTTGCACAGTCGTCCAAGGTACCTACAAAGGTAGGGATCGAACTCGTCGCATTTCTGCAAGAGCCCCTGACATGAAATTAAATTGAACATGTGGGATTGTTGGTAGGCGTGTTCGAGCCCCATGAACATGCTCCGTCCACACTCACGTAGCTTGTAAACGCTTTGACAACATCCCGCAGGATACCATCTCCAAGATCATCAAAGCCGAATCGCTTGGAGGAAGTTGGAAGGGCCAGAGGGGGTAAAACCCATTATTAGACACCTTTATGCTGCATTTCACATTGTAATTTGTAGAATGTTGTTGTTGATTAATAAAATCATCATATTCATATATTTTTTCGTTTTCTTTATTATGCCATTTAATTCCCTACCACTGTCGTTAAATACGGTTTATACGTTTATAACCCTGATGCAACACTCCCGAGTTAGGGATGAACCAAATAAAACCAAACCCTAGCCTTACATTTCCCAATATGAAAGAGTTTAAATTATATTTACGGGGAGACATTAAATTGCCCGCGCCGTTTAAATTATATATATATATATATTATATATATAAATATATATTATATATATATATATATATATATATAAAATATATATAATATATTATATATTATATATATAATATATATATATATATATATTATACTATATATATTATATAAATTATATATATATATATATATATATATGTGGTATATATATAGATATATATATATATTATATATTATATTAGTGGATGGGCCAGATAGTGAATTAGCCGGATAGCCGGATTACCGGATATCCGGCTGAAAAGTTAACCGGA
>JABUQX010072318.1:7500-17500 GCA_015478945.1 Trachelipus rathkii
ATATATATATAATAATAATATATATATTGTGTATATATAATTATATATTAGATATATATATATATATATATATATATATATATATATATATTAATATGTGCGTGTAATAAGATTTGTCCTCAGAGAACTTTAGACGTAAGACAAACAGGGTAGTATGGACAGCCGCAAACATTTTAATAATTTTTATCATTGACGTTTGACCTCTGACTAAGGTCATTTTGAGAACCGAACTGCAGTTCAATGAAATATGATATAGCAACAGCTATAATAATAATAATAAAAATAATAATATTAATAATAATCATGTAATAATGATAATAATAATAATAATAATAATAATATAATAATAATAATAATAATAATAAATGAGAATAAATAATAAATAATAAATAATAATAATAAAATAATAATATAATAATAATAATAATAATAATAATAATAATAATAATAAATAATAAGTACAGGAGCAATTAATTGTTTACAACAGTGAAAATGGATAATTTGATTAAAACACCAGAGAGGAAACTTATTTGTTTGTTAGGCTGCTTATAATAAAGTATACTGAGGAGAACCGAAAATTAATGCTGCGTTAAGGTGGTGTAGAATTATAAAGCTTGATTTGGTTGATTGTCATGTATTTATTGCAGGGCTGCGGAGTCGCTAAAATAAATTTTTCGACTCCGACTCCGACTCCGACTCCGACTCCTTAAATTCAAATTTGGATTTTCGACTCCGACTTCCACTTAAACAAAAATTTCGACTTCGACTCCGGACTCCACTTAAACAAAAATGTTCGACTCTGACTCCGACCCCAGCAGTCAAATTCAAAATTTCGACTCTGACTCAGATTAGTGCTTACAGAGTTACAGGTAAAACATTTTTTGTTTCAACAATTTTTTTTCGTTCGCCGTTGGAGAATAAAAAAAAACTATACCACTTCCAATTGAATCTAATTCAAATTCGTATACGGTAAAATACCGTAAAGGCTAGAGGTGTAGCGCAACACATGACAAAAAAATATATTTCAGTTTCGGAAACAAATGTTATAACGTAATTATAATGCAAATTATTTTATTTTTATTACAAAACCAGCCATTATAAAATTAACAGTTTTATACTTTCAGTTCCCAGTCAACTCATAATGAATAAGAATAATAATAATAATATTACATAAATAATAATAATATAATAATAATAATAATAATAATAATATATAAATAATAATAATAATAATAATAATAGAATAGCATTTAAAAGGAATCTTTTATGAAATAAAAAACAAAGAAGTCTGACAAAATTAAAAGAACTGGGATTTAATTTAGATATATATATATATACTATATATATATAATATATATATTATATTATATATATATAGTATATATATATATATATATATATAATATATATAATATATTTAATATATATAAATATTTTATATAATATAGATATATATATATGAATTATATATATATATATATATATATATGGAATGCCTAAGATACATAAAAACTCAGAAAATTCACCTTTGGACCTGTAATATAATATGTGCAAAGCGGGTTACACACGAATTGCCAATATCGACAGCAGTATTCTACCATATCTTGAATAACTCTTTCTATGTTAAATCAATAAGTGAACATTATGGCAATTATCAAACTTAAAACTTGAAGCCACTAAAATATTCGCCCTACATATTTTAGAATCTTTGTTCATACATAATCTTAAGCCTAGTCTCAATAACGACAGTGGTCCATTTAATCTACAATTACTATGAAGTCTCAAAGTCTCAATTTTCTGTTTATTAATTTGTTGTACTCAAACACCGTTTAAATTTAAAGAAAACATATATCTCCAAACTGATGGAGTGCCGATGGGTTCACCACTTGGACCTACATTTGCTGACGGCTTTACGAACACTCTGGAAAAACAAAATCCTTCGTCAAGCAAGGCTCTCGCAGCGCGAAATTTTACATAAGGTATGTCGCACGAGCACCACAGTATTGTTTAGGAACAAGGATCATATACAGTCAGTTCATCAATAAAATTTCAAGAGTGTCATGCTTTAAATTCACATACGAAACTTAGAGTTAATAATGCTTATCTGTTTTTAGAGATATCAAATCAATGTATAATTCTGACGCTCAATTATCTACAGGCATGGCATGTCAACCCACTGATCATAATGCGTCTGTAATATGCAACATGGATCCTTATTCACCGACTATTTACAAAGAATCTTTCGTGAAAATTTTAGTTTACAGAGCATACAATCAACTATGTTCAACTTGGAAAACTTATGATGAAGAAATTTGCCGCATTAAGTAAAATTGAATTAACTGTGATCATCCACATATTCAGTTGAAAATTTAAATAATAAAACGCCTTACAAAATTTATATAATAAAGAAAGTAAAAATAATAAGAAAATCGCAAAATTTCTTCTTTCAAAACTTCCATATGCTATTTGTCAATAATAGGGGAGAAGGCTTCGAGATATTTTGAATTTCTCATCTCAAACTAAAGTCAGACTAGTACCGTAATCCAAACAACGCATCTTCCCTTTAGCACAAGAGATGCTTTGCCCGACAACCATCACGTTTTGTACCAATTTAACTACCCTGAGTTAGACTGTACGTCGACATATATTGACACGAAGAATAGATTGTCGGACAGGCATATCAACCTCTCAGTCCTGGCAAAAATCTTTGAACATTTCAATACGGCACATGGTCAATCAACTATTAGAAATTTCTAAACACTTCACAATATATATACGGATCGTGTGAAGTCCAGAAACTTAAAATTGCGGAGGCATTCTACATGCAAAACACGTCAACCAGACATTAACAAAAATTTTATGTATTATTTCAGTCAAGACTCATATCATATGATTTACTTATCGTATATATCCAATTAAGACTCCATTCGCTTAAAGAAATAATCTCTGAAGATGTCTCAAGTATAGAGACGAAACGCGTCGGGAAATCTATGTAAATATATCTTCTTCTTCTTCTCCTGTATACTATTTTCAAAGATTATTTTAAGGAAATTAAATTATGTACAAAATAAATATTTAGAACGTTAGAAATAAAATCAAAAACTTTTATAATAATAATAATAATAATAATAATAATAATAATAATAATAATAATAATAATAATAATAATAATAATAATAGTTCTCTAAATTTTCGACTCCGACTCCGACTCCGACTCCACTTACACAGGAATCTTCGACTCCGACTCCACTTACACAGGAATTTTCGACTCCGACTCCGACTCCACTTGCACAGAGTTTTCGACTCCGACTCCGACTCCGACTCCGGGAAAATTGCACGACTCCACGACTCCGACTCCACGACTCCGACTCCGACTCCGCAGCCCTGATTTATTGTGTTAATATGTAGGCAAATAGAAATTAAACGACCAATAAGGGGTGTGAAGAAGAGTCTGAGTTTAAAGATGGCTGTAATTGTTTAATGTGCAATGATTCTAAAATGTGTATATCTATTTTGTTGGTTTTGGCGAGAATACAAAAGTTTTTCATTTGTATTGATCTGTGGCATTTCAGAGAGTGCGAACGGATGGCAGAAGGGGGTTTGGATGACAAAAGGGCAAATGTTCTTGGACTGACGCCCATGTGCTCACATGCACGAGTCCTGAGTAGTCGTATTGTGGAGCCTACTTAGGCGTCTTGTGAACCACAAGAACAATTATATTTGTAGACAACACAGGACTGTAACAGTGAAGGGAGATGGTCTTTAATTTTAAAGAACGAACCAATAGTGAGATGGTTGGTGAATGAATGACGGCATTGTAAGAAGGGGTAAAAGCGTTTGATATGATTAATGTCATTGGCTAGTTGAGAGCAGGAGAGGCCAATGTAAGGATATTTAAAATGTTAGTTTTTGGAGCTAATAGGACTTGGTGCTGTTGGTAGTATATTTTGTCTAAATATACACGTATCTGTGGGGAAACCATCGTTTTTGAAAAATTCAGAAATTTTACATAATTCAGTAAGAAAAGTGAAATAGTTGGAACAATGTGTATAGGCTCTGTGAATCGTAGTTGAAATATTGTTAATCTTGTATTTTAAATAGCTGAAACTGTAATAATTTTCGCCTAGTGGTGTGTGTGTGTGTCTTTTTTTCTGTGAATTGATGTGTTGTAGGTATTATTTTGTCTGGTAATTTCGATGTTAAGGAATGGAAGTTTGTTGTTGGATTCAACGTATAGTTGTGAAATTAACGTTTGGGTAAAGACTGTTCAGAAAATCAAAAAATTAGCTGGCTTCAGTTTGGTTATGAAAAAGTGCCAGGCTGTCATGAGCATAGCGTTTGTAAAAAATGAGTTGGACATGGGCCTGATCAAATTTTTCTTTCAAAATGGTTAAGGAAGAAATTGACTAGGGTTGGACCTAGTAGGGATCCCATGGCAGCGCCATCTATTTGCTGGTAAATAGTTCCATCAAACAGGAAGAGGGAGTCAGAGGAGGCTAATTGTAACAGTTCTTTTAAAGTTTGTTTATTGACTGTAAGGAGGGAAAGTGGAGTGTTTTAGTTGTATATTGCATCAGTTATAATGTCAAAAGAGACCAAGATAGTGTCTGATGGTTGAGATTTGATGTCGCTTGCAAATATTGAGCATTTCGTACTGAAAATTGATTTGGGGCGAAAGGGGCAAGTTGAGTGTTAATAAATTGAGCTAGATGATAGTTATGGGTTTCGTAGACTGCAAAAATAGGACGGAGAGGGCAGGAGGGTTTATGGATTTTGGTATTCCGTAGAGGACTACGAGAGCTGAACCAGTACTCAATAATTTCGAGAAAGCCGTGTCCTTGATGTTGAAAAATTCTCTAAGGGGCTTTAGTTTTCTGTTAATCTTGTCTTCTAGTTTCTGTATTAGGGATGAGGGTTCAATGGAGCATTTAGTAAACTTGGTATTATCTAAAAGGATTTGTTTCATTTTATCTAGGTAGTCCATTTTATTAAGTAAAACCACACATCGTCCTTTGTCCGGACGTCAGATGACAAGGTCCTTATTTCGTGACAGAGATTTTAGTGGAGAGATCTTGTTTTGTTAAGAACGGATGAATGTCGCGTATTTTCTTGATATAAAAATATTTATGCGAGTAGCTGCGCAATCTGCATATTGGCCCTAATAAATAGGGAAACTTCTAAGTGAATTAGCAATCTTCGCAAAGCCAAAAATGAATTTGAAGGATGAAATTCTATTGTTGGGAATGCCAAAGTTAAGTCCCAACGAAAGTAGGAATTTCTCACGGCCTGACGGTGTATATAACAGCTGTTATAATATCATATTTCATTTTGAACTGCAGTTCGGTTCTGAAGATGACCTTAGTCAGTGGTCGAAACGTCAATGAAAAAAATTATTAAATGTTTCCGTCTATATATATATATATATATATATATATATATATATATATATATATATATATATATATATATATATATATATATATATATTTTATATATATATATATAAATATATATATTAGGGATGTACCGATACCAGAAAAGAGGCCGATACCGATACCGATACCGATACCGATACCGATACCGATACCGATACCGATACTTTAATTAATATAATAAATACACAGTAATAAGATAGAACATTTGTGCACTGCTAGGCAACTCAAGATTGCATTCCCTGTACAAACAATACTTAGTCATTTATATTTCATATTTGGTTGTGCCCAAGTATATTTATTTTATAAATTAAAATAGTACCTTTAAGGAATAATAATTGCAAATATAATATTAATAACTTTTTTATGTTTGTGTTTATTTAAAAAATATTCCATTTCCATTTTCAAGTAAGTATTAACAAAGTTTAGCTACTAGCTTTCATGTTTTAACATGATTACAATTTACAAGAAGATTCTTTAACTAGCTACAATATAAAGAATAAAAATAATGAAAGAAGAGACCTCAATTAATCAGCCAAAAAGTTAAAATAAAAAAAACGCTATTACTCAAACATGACATAATAAAATACTCCTTTAAGATAGATATCATTCAATACTCAAATTCAAAAATTCACAAATTGTGATGCAAAAACATTAAGCTTTCACTAGTATCTGGCGAGAGACTGTTCCTTTTGGGGTGTTTACATTCCTACCTAACCTACACTATAAATACGCTCTCTCTCGACTGATGAAGGAGGTGCTGATAATTATTTGCCTGCAAGCACTGATAATAATGAAAACCTTGACCCATTTTCATGCCACCGCATGAAAGGATTCTCTTCTGTAGGCAGCATCTCATGTTTTCGTAGAGCCTCATCTCCTCTTTCACAGACTGCAAATTTGAATTATCTTTGCTCCTTGATGACTGTCTCTTCAGTTTTTACGATGAGGTTCCCTGGTGTGATTCCTTTGAAGGTGAATGAGATGTCAATGCAATTTCGGCCATCCATATCCAAATCCTCATCTTCAGTGGGTTTATTTGCTGAAAAGCTACCATGGTCACTATCAGTGCTGTTGCCAGGGTTGCAGATAAGGCGGCTTCCACTTCCCTGTCTTTTTTTTTTTTTTTTTTTTGTCAAGCGAGCAAGCTCCTCGGTTATGCTATTTTAATGCATTCTAGAAGTGGTTCACCGTCGGAGGTGCCATTCTTGTGGGGTTTCAGCTAGCTTAAGGAATTCCTTATTAGAACCTTTTATTTATTTTTTTTTTACAGTTGTCACCGCCGCTCACGGGCAGAACCCTATTCAAGGAGTGGGTGTTGAACGCCTCAAAAATCCATCTAACGCAAATTACGCAGATGAGCACAGACAGGCTTTAAAGTGAGGGAAATTAAATTGAGTAGGAAACACAGATGATGGAAGAGAATTCCACAGAACAGAGGTGGCAGAAAAGAAAGAAGCACCGCAGGAACCAGTCTGGGTGCCAATATCAACACAAAACTCAGGTGCCGACACAGCACACCTTGTGCTACGAGGGCGTCATAAACATGGTCGGTGGTACGCGAGCCCATAGTTCCACCAGAGCACTTGCCTCTACAGTACCTATAGAAAGGATAAAACACCAACATCGCCTCGCAAATATAGAGGGTCAAGTGAACTAGAAAGTACAGGACAGTTTATAAGCCTTTTGGCCTTTGACTCGACCCCATCCAAAAGCCGGGTGAAACCAGAGCCCCCCCCCCCCCAGATATGAGAGCAGTACTCCATGCAAGGGCGGATGAGACCCTTGTATAGGTGGAGTAACTGAGAAGAGGAAAAAAGTCTCGCACTCTAAACAGAACTCCCAGTTTCTTTGAGGCCGCCCTAGCAACCACTGTGATTTGAGGTTTCAAAACATTTTTTTGTTTATGTTAAGGCCAAGGATGTTTATATTGTCAACAGGAGACGAGAGAACCGTCGAAAGAGATAGGAAAGTTAGGTGTCTTAGAGAGGGAGATTTGTAGAAGTTGGGTTTTTAAAGAATTAAATTTCACAAGGTTGAGACGACCCAACCCGAAATTCTATCCAGATCAGCGAGAATAGAATCGGAAAGATTAAGACGAGAGGCAATTCTAGAAGTAAAAGAGGGAGCAGAATTGATATGAGTTGAAGAATGAAGGGTCAAGTCATCGACATATGAGTGGATAGAGTTAGATGTGCAGGTGAGAGAAGATCATTGATGAAAAGCAGGAATAAGTAGGAGATAAGACAGACTGTAGGGATATTGACAGAAAAAGAAGAAGTCGCCCCATCAACAACAGCCAATATTGAGCGATTTGAAAGAAAGCTAGACATAAGTAAGCAAAGAGAAGAAGAAACCTTGGAGGGGGAGAAGTGACATGTACCATACCCAGTCAAATGCTTTGGATATGTCAAGCGCCACCACACAAGATTTCTTCCCGTAGTTTCTAAGGGCGGAAAACCATAAATCTGTTAAATAGGAAAGTATATCGCCAGTAGATCTCGAGCACCGAAAGCCGTACTGGTAATCAGATGATCTAAGAAGTGAGAGTTGAGAAGGGTTTCAAAGATCTTAGAAAGAATACAAGTGAGAGCTATAGGGCGATAGTTGGAAGGATCAGAGCAGCATCATTTTTTCGGAATAGGTTGGACATATGCGCGCTTCCAACACTGAGGGAAAGTGCTAGTATTGAGGCATAGAGAATATAGTTGAACGAGAGGAGGGGCCAGCAAGGAAGCACACTAGCTCAAAACTTGGAGAGGAATGCCATCCGGACCACCCGCCTTCTAACGTTCATAGATTTCAAGCTCATGCACCCGATCAAATGAAATGACAGGTAAAGGCATAGGACACCTGAAGGAGAAGGAGGAGGAAGAGGAATACCAGAATCGTCCAGGGTTGAATTAGAGAAATATGAGGCCAAAGAGATGATTGGCCTTTTCAGTTAGAGTAACAACAGAATCATCAGAGCGAATAAGAGGAGGAAAGGATGATTTACAGAAGTTGTTAGAGATGTTTTTGGCAAGAGGCCAGAGAGATTTGTCAGTAGGAGGACCAATGAAAGTCCGCTTTGCTCGTCGAAGAGTATCCCTGCAACGATTTCTAGCTGAATGAAAATTGGCAAGAGTGATAAGAGAACGAGAATTTTTCCACACCCGATAAGCATTGTCTCTAGCCTGAATGGCCAGGGAACAAGCACGATCGAACCATGGATTTTGAGGAGAAAAAGATTTAGTCCAAGAAGAAATGAACCTGCTCATCCCATTAACAATTACAGTTCCCACTTTATCGGCAGAATCTGAAGCGTCTTAAGAGTCAAAGCAGTCACTTCAATTATAGTTGGCGTAGAAGCAACGCAATGCCCCCCAATCGGCCCGATCAAAGTGCCAGAAAAACCGCATAGGGCAGGATGGAGATGTTGGAGAAAGTATTAAAATTAAGTGATATAAAAGGTTGTGGTCAGATTTACCGATAGGAGCGAAGGTGGTGTATTTATAGAGAGAAGGACTAGTGGTGAAACATGGGTCAAGTGTGTTCAAGAATCGGTTGGGACGATCCGGAATGTGTGTAGGTTATTTAATCAGTTGCTCCAGATCGTTGAGAATACTGAATGATTCGGCTTCCTCCCAACTAAATCAGTACGAGAGGAACCCAACAATTCAGTTTGTGTACATTGAAATCCCCTAAATAGGGGACCTCAGTATTTGGATGAGAAGATATAACAGTCTCGTGAGAAGTAGTAAGGTAATCAAAAAAGGCATGAAAATCTGTTCTGTTAGGAGAACAGTAGCAGAAGCATAAGAATATTGTAGTAGAAGAAAGAAAGATTTTAAGCCACAGAACATCGAAGTTAGGAGATTCGAGATTCTCGAGACGTGTTATAGGAATGTTTATATTTACATAGGCACATACTCCACCCTTCAAACGAAATTATAAAATAAGTTATAGTTGGATATATTAAACGAGTTGAAGGATGAATTCTTAGCCATCTGGGTCTCAGACAAGAGCATAAAATTAGGTTTAGAGTTAGAGAGGTAGTATTCCATGGATGCAGAGTTAGAGTGCAAGCCATTGATGTTGGTAAAGTCTAAAGAAAGCCCCGCCTGTGCAAATCTGCTATCATACATGCACGCACACGCAATCACAAAAAAACAAAGAAACAAATAGACAAAACCCAAAGGAGAAATGAGGAAAATTTATTCGTAGGCGCTAAAACCTAATTTTAAAACGAAAACCCAATTTACAGCAAATATCTAAAATATGAATAATCCAGAAAGTTTAAAAACACTCACGCTCTCACGAAATTGCGTACAAAAAAAAATACTATTGATCAACTAAAAAAGTAGATAAATCTGTATAAATTATAATAATGGCTGTCCAAATAGGTAAATTTTACGCTAAAGACCAAGTTGGAGAAACATAACTTGGTACTAGCTATCTATATCGAACTAGATTTATTATTGAATCTAAAAGTTTCTCATAATTTTTCACCCAAAAAGTAAGAAGTATCGGCTAAGTATCGGCCATTTTAACCGATACCGATACCATCAAAAATGGCCGATACTACC
>JABUQX010072318.1:22500-25000 GCA_015478945.1 Trachelipus rathkii
TATATATATATATATATATATATATATATATATATATATATATATATATATATATATATATATATATATGTACTTTAGTGGGCAAAGGTCAAAGCCTACTTATGACCCACCTGTGTTGTATATCGGCTTACTAATTACAGGCCGACATGACCTGATAGTTAATACACAACGTTTTTAGGTGCAAGTTAAAGAAATGGGTAAATAAGGTGGAAAGTGTCCAGATTTTATCAGTTATATACGTGTAGGAGTAAGCAAACTGTTTAATTATGGGGTCTGAGGATCGGACAGAATAATGTTTAAGCAGTGTTGAAAGAGAGTCTCACGGCTCACCTTAAAGGAGAAGGTATGTAATTAGAGAGCTTAGAAGAGCAATGTCCGATGTAATAACTATAGTATAAGAAGAGTGAGGCAATGGTACGGCTTTTAGGATGCATTGGAGAGAAGTCCGTGAGAACAGGAGAGTTGATACGACAAAAAGCCCTAGATTTCACCTTTTCCTGAAGTCCTGTTAGTTAGTTGTGCAAATCAAGATATGGTATGCATACACCTTACCAGGACGAATGAAGGTTTCTTTACAGAGCAAGCAACTTGGATGGTATGAAGAACACCCAACTTCATAGAAACTTTTATAATAAGAAAGAAACGCAACTTTTGAATACTATGCTATTACTATATTTGTGTGAAGGATTACGTAGAATAGATAGATGGGAAGATGAGTTTTTTTAGACATTCAAATTAACGATGTTTCCTGTACTCCATTTAATACGAGAAAGATCAGATGTTAGTTGCTCCAACACTACTCTTTTATTATACTGTTTGTGGTTAAGTGGGGTGCCTTTAAAATTGAAAGGAGTTAAGAAGGGTAGAGTCGTCAGCATTGGTGGATAGATGAAGTGACAGAAAGAAAATCATTGATGGAAAGTACATGAAGAGTTGAGGAAATTACAGAACCCTGTGGAGCTCCAATATTAATAAATTTGAAGTATGAATGGTAGTTACCTTCAACAATGCTGTATAACTATCAGGAAGTAAGCCAGAGAGAAGGAAATATACCGAAGAGAGAAGTTTAGAAACTGAAGCTTTGAGCTAGACTCCATCGAAAGCTTCCGATGAGTCTATTGTCACTGCATAGGATTCACGAAAATGTAAAAGAGCAGAGAAATTAATAGTCAGTGAGAAGGGAAAAAAAAGATCAACACCAGAGCGCTCCCTACGGGAGCCACACTGACATCTAAGATAAGATTTAAAGATTTAAAGTGTTGTCAAACCTTCTTGTTAAGGTAGGATAAAAAAAAGTTGGAAAGAATAGATGTTAAAGCAATAAGATAATTAGAAAACTGAGAGGTGTTCCTCTTTTTTGGCACAGGTTGAATGATCGCATAATTCCATCAGAAAGGAAAAATCGATTAAGGGGAATACCGTCAGGACCATATGCCTTCTTTAGTATTAGGCTGAGGATTTTACATATTCCTCTATCTCAAAAGTAAGTTTACTAAATATCCCATGAACGACTGACTAATGTAGCTCCTCCGTGACGTATACGAGTGGGTAGCTAGTTACCTAGGCTACTTATCCATACCAGTTTTAACAAGATTTATAAAGTCAGTCTTTCACTACATCTGTTTATGTATGGACATGTGTTCTAACCTCGTTTCGTTTTTGCACTACATCTTTTTGTGTATGGGCGTGTTTTCTATCCTCGTTACGTTTTTGCGATGCAGGTAAATATTGAACAGCGGTTCGCTATCAAATTCTGTGTGAAACGTAACAAGTCTGCCACTGAGACATTTGCTTCTTTAAACGAAGCTTATTGGGATGCCACTCTATCGAGAACTATGGTTTTTAAGTGGCACAAAGCTTTCAAAGAAGGCCGAGAAAATGTTGAAAACGACCCTCGTAATGGAAGACCAATCTCGCCAACAAACGATGAAAATGTGGAAGTTGTTAGAGCTGTGATGGAGAGAGACCGCCGGTTCAGTGTCAGAGTGATTGCAGAAGAAACTGGTTTTGATAAAAATGCAGTTCATAGAATTTTAACGAACCATTTGCACATGCGAAAAATTTGTGCAAGACTAGTGCCGAAAGACTTGTCTGTGGAGCAGAAAGCGAGCAGGGTCAAAATTTGTTTGTTTCTTTTCGACAGCCGTGGCATTGTGCACAAAGAATTTTTACCTTCGGGACAGACTGTTAATTACGTATTTTACAAAGATGTCTTGGAACGACTTCGAAAACGAGTTCAGCGAATCAGAACAGACATTGCAGACGATTTGGTGCTGCACCACGATAACGCGCCATCTTACACTGCGCTCTCAATTATAGAATTTCTGACGAAGAAAAACATTCAAGTGCTTCCACATCCTCCATACAGCTCAGATCTAGTTCTGTGCGATTTCTACCTCTTCCCTAAGTTGAAAATGAAGTTGAAGGGTCATCATTTTAGGACGATGGAAAACATAAAAAATACTGTAACATGTGAACTAAACACACTTCAGCAAAATAC
>JABUQX010072318.1:32500-35000 GCA_015478945.1 Trachelipus rathkii
ACTGACTCCAAATTGCTTTATGCTTCGTCTGGAGAGGAAAAACTTTCGTGGTCCTATAGTCAAGCTAATACTACATATACATTATGAGAAGGTCACCTTAATTAGTAAATCTGAAATGCTGAATGCAGTTACACAGTTTCACTTTAAATCATTTTATATTATTGAAATAAGTGAACCTGTGGCATTTGAATGCTCTGGTTAACCTGCTTATTATTTTCTTTAAAATGTTTTCTATAATTTAACTGAGTTGTTTCCTATTTTTCAAGTTAGGCTAAGATATATTTATCAGTTTTATCTCTTGATTTTGGTTGTCATATTTATTCCTATGAATTTGGTTAAAGTTTTAAGAGAAATAAAATCCAAAATAAATTTGTTTATGGTCTGAAATTTTTAAAAGTTTTAATATATATATATATATATATATATATATATATATATATATATATATATATATATATATATATATATATATATTATATATATATATCATATATATATATATATATATATATATATATATATATATATATATAATATATATATAACTATAATATATATATATATATTATTATATATATTATATATATATATATATATATAATATCTCTAAAATATATAAATTTAATATATATATATATATATATATATATATATATAGATTGAAAAGTATTTTGGAAACTCATTTTCGGTCCTTCAATTATTCCCAGATTTAATACGACCATCTCTGCTCGTCCTAAGACATTAATGCCTTTCAAAGTGTTCTTAAGTTTCTTTCTTATACATAAAAGTTTATAAACAGGTTTAATGGTTCTCTTGTAGTGGTTTTTGAGTATTCTCTTTTGTTAATAGGTTTTCGTTATTATACTGGTTTTCTTTATATTAAATTCGAGAAAGGAGGAGGACTGCTGTTCTTAAAAAAAAATAAAAAACATTTTTGGTATTGTTGTAAAAAAAATACAGGACGCTTAAAGTCTTGTTCTCTTCTAAAGAAACATTTTTGTGTATGTCATGCAAGAAATACAGGGCGCGTTTTAATAATACACGCCCTGTATTTTTGCATGACGATACAAAAAGAGCTGGCTCCGCGTCCCGCACTCTGGTAACGCAGGTATATATATATATTATTATATATATATATATATATAGTATATATTACTATATATATATATATATATATATATATTTTATACATATATATATATAATATATATATATATATATATATATATATTAATATATATATATATATATATATATATATATATTTACTAGCCTGGTTTACTAGTTTATTCTTTACTTTTATCTCCAAGTTTATATCGTATATGAACCGTTTATAAATTTCTGTAAATCATAAGAGATGACTTATGGTGCTTCACTTGCAATATAGGTATTAATGGTGCTTCACTTGCAATATGTATTAATGGTGCTTCACTTGCAATAGGTATTAATTAAACTTGTAACTTTTCATAAAATTTAAAACTCGGATGTTTTAATTTACTTCAAATTCAGCTTCTTGTTTTTGCAGATTTTTCTCCGATAAATTCTTTTCTGACAGATTTTCAGAAAGCGAATCACATCATCTTTCTTTTTTACCATTTAAGGGATTTTCTTGGAACAGTTGCAAAAATGGAAAAGTTTCAAAATCCGCTTTAAAATTCCTATTTGGATTCCTTTGGTTAAACTTTATATTATTATTTTTCATCAGAGCGTGATATTCATTTTAAAGACTAACAAAAATTCCAAACAGACAGACCAGACCACACATGTGTGGCCTACACCACACACACACACACACACACACACACACACACACAACACCACACAACAGCACATTCACCTTTCTCACACATCACACACATACCTAAATACCCTACACACCCATACACACAACACATATATATATATTATACTAGTATATATATATGATAATTATATAATTATTGTATAATATAATGTATAAATATATTTAGGTATATAATTATATAAGGATATTAGTATATATTATATTATATATATATTATATAGGTATTATTAACAGTGATTGGGCAGTATCTTAAGATACACGTTCTCTAGCGAATACGTTATCTGAATCGATACATATTGTATCGATTTATAACGGTATGCTTATGACAATTTGCCTAGATGTATCTATCTATGTATACGGTATCTGCTTATGCTATTTGCCTATAGAAATTATTAATTATCATATATTGGGTAAAAAATCGTTTATATCGTATACTAACGATAACTATTTCCATAAAAAAATTTTATACATGCAATATATAACACTATAATATATATTATATTTATATATTTATATTTAATTATTAATATATTATATTATATATTATTATATTATATATATATATATAATATATATTTATTTTATATATATTATATTTATATATTAATATTAATTATTAATTATATTATAATATAATATATATTTAATATATTATATTTATATATTTATTTATTATATATTTAATTATATTATATT
>JABUQX010072318.1:50000-58094 GCA_015478945.1 Trachelipus rathkii
GATTAGTGGTTGATTTTATAGTCCATGAGTATGTCAAAAATGAATGGTATGTTGTCGCTTCTAATGGTATGATAGGATGTAGTTTAGTGGTTTGTGTCATTTCTAGTATGTATGGTAACAAAAAGATGGGTGAGTAAAGTTGATCATTAGTTATCTTGGTTTTAGCTAATTGTAATGAAGTGATAACTAATTGATGTATCATTGTAATACTGTTAACTGAATGTTCAACTAATGTAAGTAATGATTTTACGCTTCCCAACTGGTTAAGTATGTTATGGGTTGCAAGTGATCTGTTTTGAAATTCAATTAATTTTTGTAAGTTAATTTGAAATTCTGATAGTGTTCGGGTATTTGACTTTAACTGTTCTTTAAGTTCATTAACTAATAAATTTGAAGTACTCGCAAAGTTACCTAATATATTTATCTTTTTCCTCAAAAATTTAATTTGTTTATCAGTAGCGGTACCAAATAAAATATTGAATATCTCCTCCCAATTCGAAAGCAGCTCTTTTGTATCTTGTTTGGGAGTGAATCCATGGTAAGCTTTTAAGTTCAATTAATTTAAGGGATATTACTTTAGTTCTAATTTTAATGAGTTGAAATTCCCATTTGTGCGCTCGTTGGTTTATGGAAATATTAATAAAATTATCATTGAACGCAGGCAAAAATTTATCTTTTAAAGTATCTATCATTTTAGTGGTTCTATAAATAGTGGTTTTAATTTCTGATGGGCATTCTAAAGATACAATTAAGTCAGATATCCTTCAATGAAATTTACTTCACCGGAGTGATACAAAATGATACCTGGCAGTACTCTTGTCTCTTCATTAATGTTAGTGGAGATGGATAAGACTGCAGGTAAAAGAAGTAATGCAAAAACTGGACGTAACATTTTCATTACAGTCTGAAATGATTATTACTTCGATTTAATAAATGAGGTCGCCGTTTTATTAAAGTAAAATTAAAATGATTAATTAAATGTATTAAATTCTTTTTTAAAGTTACCTGTGATTATACTAGAATTACGTTAATTTTAAAATTTAAAATTGGAATCAAGTTTGATATGTTTCTGATAATAATTTTAATTATGAATCCAATAATTAAAATAAAATGACTTCATAAATGAAATCTAGTTTAATTGATCTTGGATAAAAAACTAAAGAATAAGTAATGTTAATAATCTCTTCTGATTTAATTAAAATGAAAATAAAATTTAAAAGATTATATAGCATGAGGCTAATTAATATTAATAAAAGTGATCAGGCTAATCAATATTAATCAAAACTAATTATAGCATAAGGCTAATTCTTGAAATTAAAATCAAATATTAAAAATAAAGCAAGTTGATTATATAGTTAAGGCTAATTACTATTAGATAAAAATTTAAAAAATAAAAAGCAGCTAATTATAATAGCTTAAGGCTAATACTAATTAAAATTAATTAGAAAAAGATTTCCTTAATATTAAATAACAATCTGAATTAATATTTTTATTATTCTAATATTAAAACGAAATTTTTCGATTTTTATTTTGTTTTCTTTTAAAAATAAAAAATAATAATAAAAACATGTTACTAATAAAAATAAAAGTATATAAATAAAAGTATATAAACGTTGTTATTTTACGAAACGTAAAATTAAAATTTTTCTATTTTTTTATGGTTTTTTAGTTTCAAAAGAAAAGAATGACCCCTGGGGGCAAAAAAAAAATTTCCGAATTCGTAACGGACATAATAAAAATATGGAAACTTATACTTAAAAAATTAAGAGTAGAAAAGTGTAAACATGTGTTTTGTGTAATATATTGTAATAGAAATATAAAAACTTAAACCTAAAGGTTATGAACACAAATAAAATATAATAAAATATTTATTTACAAAAATTTTTTACAATCTAAGAGATTTTAACTCTTAGGAGGCAAGTAGTGGAGCGTATTTCCTCTTCTAGTCATCTCTAATGGCAAAACAACTGGAGGTCTCTTTAACACTGGTTCAGACGACTCTTTTGTTGTTTTATCAGTTCTTGGTGATCTTGGTGGTAGAGGTGGAGGAGATTCTTGCTCTCTTTGCCTTGTTTGGCTTCTTGTAACCCTTGGTTCCACATCCCTCGGACCTCTGAATTGCTGGTGAGGTCTATACGACGGATCTTCTTTTCTATCATCTCTTGTGCCTTCAGATGTTGATAAATCCATAATTTCTTCTGGAGGTGTTACCTCATCATCTTTGGGAAGTGTTTCAGAACTTGGCACATTATCCCCTACAGTTCCATCTGCAAGTGGTGTTACCAAAGTATCTTCTTTTACTTCTGCAATGACAGGCTGTTCCTCGTGTTCAGAACTGTCTGAAATATATGAATCCTCTTGTCTGATTGGTGATAGAGATGGTCTATATCCTCTTACTTGAGTTCTTGTTTGTGGAGTAGAATTAATCAATCTACTTCCTTGAGGAGTATCAGGTATTCTTTGATTACAAGAAGTTTGTGTTTCTTCTACAGGATTCTGTTGTTCTGGTGTTGAATCCTCTGGTATAATGTTTTGTTCATCATAAAAATTAGGGGGAATCCACGAAGAAGTGGTTGGAGATTCTTGATCATCTATCTGTTGGTTGACTTCTTCAGGTTCCATACTTGTTCTTTCTGTTGTAATTTTCGGGGAATCCAATGTTTCTTGAATTGCATCTGGATTCCAAATCTCATCATTGTCAAATGAAAAATGAGATTCTGTAATCTTTTCTACTGGAATTATCTTTACATTATCCCGGTGAACCGGAAATAATTTCGTTGAATTTAAACACGAAAGCATAAGCTTATTTGGCTCCTTTATTTGATTTACAATAAAAGGACCTTCAAATCTTTTGTTTAATTTAGAACTTTGTTCTGGTTTCTTTACAGCATTTACAAAAACATAATCGCCCACTTTCAATTCTCTTTGTGTGGCATGTTTGTGTTGCTGTTCCATAGCTTTAATTGTTTCCTTTTCTAGATTTTCTCTAGCTAAGTCTCTTATTGCTTCCATTCTTTCCACTACGACATCTACCTCATCTGATATGAATTTTCTATTTTCCGATTTATTTGTAAATGGAGAGACATAATCAGGCATCTCGTAGGGAAGTCTCTTTATATATCCATGCAGGACAAAATGTGGAGATGATCCAATGGATCTATTATACGATGTATTAATTGCTATTTGAGCAAAAGATAAGTATTTTGACCAATCTCTATGATTATCCTTTACGAAATGACGGAGGAAATTTTCAATATCCGCATTCAATCTTTCTACTACACCATTTTGACTTGGTTTGTAGGGCAGAATATTAACCTTTTTTATCCTCCAAGCTTTACATAGCTCTTTGAAAGCAGCTGACGTAAATTCTGGGGCATTGTCTGAGGCTAAAATTTCTGGGCTCGAATGCCGACATATTACTCTTTCTTGTAAAGCTTGAGCAAATTCTTGGCTCGTTCTTGTCTTACAGGCGACTAATTCGCAGTATCTAGTCAAAACATCTCTGAAGACGAGAATGTGTTTGGCTCCTGAAATTGAACATGTGGGAAGTTTTCCTATGCTATCCACGTGTACTCTAGAAAACGGAGTATAAGGAAGAGGCCATCTGTTTATTTCAGCTTTTGGAGGTCTAGGACCTTTAACCTTAGCACAAGACACGCACTGAGAACAGTACTCCTTTACTAACTTACTTAAATGGGGAAAAACGTATCTCTCTCTAACTCGTTTTTCAGTCCTTTGCTGTCCTCCATGCCCACTTCCAAGTGAAGAATGGCATTGATCTATAACTGAGTAGATCATGCTATCTGGTACTTGTATTACATAAGGTTCCTTTCTAGTTGCATAGTACAGCACTTTCTTATGGAAAATGTGTGGATAAGTCTTGGGGTTTTCCTTAGCCCACTTAACTAATTCTTTCAATCTAGGGCAATTCTCTTGTTCCCTATTAAAAGTTTCTTTCGTTAAGATAAAATCTTTTCTTGGTAGCATCGGTTTCTTTTCTCCTTTAAAGAAATAAACGTTTGGAGCTTTTGCTGGATGCCTACTCAAATAATCTGGCGGTATATTAGTCTTTCCTGTCTTATACTTTATAGTTGGTGAAAAACTATTAACAAATAAATTCCAACGGGCTAGGCGTCCCGTTTGTTGTTTGTTGCGAAATATAAAGCAAAGAGGTTGGTTGTCAGTTAATATAGTGATGGGGTAACCAAACACTGTATTCTTGAACTTCTGTAGTGAAAAGACAACAGCTAAACATTCCTTTTCTATAATATCATAGTTTAGTTCACTGCCTCTTAACACTCTTGACACAAAAGACAACGGTTTTTCTTTGCCATCGTCCGACATTTGGTAAAGAACTCCTCCTATTCCATAGTCACAGGCGTCTGTACCTATAAAAAATGGCTTGGAATAGTCTGGAAAAGTTAACTGAGGTTGCACCACAAGCTTCTCTTTTAAGAGCTCAAATGCTTTTTGGTGTTCTTCCTTCCATTCAAACTTAACACTCTTTTTTATTAAGTTATATAATGGTTTCGCAATTAGTGCAAAGTCACTAATTAAAAAGCGAAAATACGAGAAAAATCCTAATAAGGATTGTGTTTCCTTAACACTTGTTGGAGGGACGAAACTCTTCATCGATTCTATCTTCGCTGGATCTGGTGAAATTCCGTCTCTTCCTATCTTAAATCCTAAGTATAACACTGAGGTTTGTAAAAAGTGACATTTAGTCAATTTAACTCTTAATTTATTATCTCTAAACGCAGTAAAAACTTTCTTTAAGTTTTCAAAATGTTCTGCCTTATTTTTACCCATGATTAAGACATCATCTAAATACACTTGGGCAATAGGTCCTAATAAATGGTTCAACGCGACTTGCATTGTCCTAGCATAGGTGCTTGGGGCATTGCGGTGCCCAAATAATAATCTGGTTGGGCAGAATAATCCTTTCCTAGTACGGAAAGCCATTAATTTCTGTGTTTCCTCCTCGACTTCGAGGGAATGGTAAGCATCTATTAAATCACAACTAGTGAAAATCGTACTGCCTCCTAGGGACGAGAATATTTCGTCTATTGAGGGCAGTGGGTATACATCTGGGACGCTGAAGGAGTTTAGATGCCTATAGTCTATACAGACTCTTGGTTTATTAGAGTTCTTCTTGGCCACTACCAATAGAGGTGAACTATGTGGCGAATAGCAAGCTTTAATATATCCTTTCTTTAAAGCTGCATCAGTAAAATTATCTATGTCTTCCAAGTAGCGATGTGGGAGACGATACTGTTTTCTGAAAATGATCTTTGGAGCATCTGGAGTAAGTTCTATTTCAAACTTCTGTATGGGACACACAGGAACTGCATCATCATCTAGAGCAATAACGTCCTTGTATTCCATTAACAAATCTAGAAGTTCTTCTAAATGCTCAGGTTTCTGTAAAATAGAAACATCTGCTTCTTCTTTACTCAAATTATCTGTAATAATCTCTCTGTATGCATTTTTCAACTGTTTATCTGATAAATTTTCTGAGCAGGTTACTATACAAGTAGATCCTAACTGCTTATTCTCTGTAGCAATAGCAGTTTTATTAAAATCTTTTTCAATAATTTCTAAAATAGGATGACACTTCCCTATATATTTATTTCTTCTTAAATAAAAAGGCTTGTCACTTAGATTAATATAACTCAAAATAACTTCATTATTTCTAACTGGACATACAGAGTTTGCAAAATATAATGGCCCTAAGGAAAAAGCAGGTGTTATTAAACACTTCTTTTCCAGTTTCAAATCTCCTTTATTCTCAGGTCTGACTTTCAGATAACCATAAGATTGAGCAGGTGCCATAGTTTCTTCTATTAATAGCAATTGAACTTCTATTTCTTCGTCTGCTATTAAAGGTCCTTCCTCTACTGGAGGAAGTTGTGAGTTTTCTTTGTTCTCTTGAAGAACAACAGAATTTTTATTTATTTCTATCTTGGTAGGCTTCTTCAATGAGCCTTTAGTAATTTCTGTCTTTGTAGGCTTCTTCAATGAGCCTTTATTAATTAATCTCTGTGTAGGCTTTTCAAGAATGGAGCCTTTATTAATTAATCTCTGTGTAGGCTTTTCAATAGAGCCTCTATTACTTACTGGTTTACAGTTATCACTGTAATTGTTTACTTTAAACTTATCATTCCTATTGGAATCTTTTCTATGATTATTAATCATTCTATCTTTCTTAGTTATCTTTTCATCTTGATTCATGAGAAAAAAGCTTCCTAACTTGGCAAAGATTTTAACTTTTATTTCGTTATTCTCTTCTTTAAGATTTAAATGCGATGAAGAAAGGTCTATTGTTATAGGTAAGTTAGCTAAAAGACTTGTACCTAATAAAATTCCATTCCAAGCTCCAGTACTTTCCGTTTTACACACTAAAAATGTAACTGGGTAATACTGTTGGTGTAGCCTTAGAAGTAGATCAACTTCTCCTATGGGGTGGATCATCTGAGTTCCAATCCCTTGAACTATAATACTAGCTTCTTTAAGAGACAGTTTAAATCTTCCTTCTCTTTCTATTTCCTTTAATCTATCCAACGATATCAAACAGGTTGTGCTTCCTAAATCTAGTAGGCTATGAACTTCAACCTCGTTCTGACCTTTTGTTGGAGTCAAAAATATTGACAAAAAATAATGACATCCCAATTTTGGGGGTCTAATTCCTACACCAAAGAAGCTAGAGGTTACTATAACACCTCTCTTCTTTAAGCTTGAAGTATTTTCTTTAATTACTGTCCTATTTACCATTTCTTCATTTAAATCTTTGCCTGGAATCAAAAATTTTGTTCTCTGTCGGAGAGATCGGGTTGAAAAAACTGTTCGTTTCCTTCTTCTTCATCTTCAGCTCCAGATATTTCTTCATGTTCTGGATCCGCTTGATGATTAGAAATCAGGTGAACTCTGGTTGTTTTCTTGGGACTCTTACCTTGATAGCTACGCTCATTCTTTGAGTAAGAGTTTGGCTTTCTAGTATTTGAATCATTTTTAATCTCGACTCTTCGAGCTTTGACCCCATTATCAAAATCAGTGGGGTTATTATATGGTATTACCATATTATTTTCATTTTCATTAGGGATCCACACAGGGGCATTCTTGCAATTAGACGTCGAACCCCGGGCATGGAACTTTCTACATACTCTGCAATATGTGGTATTCCAACCACAGTTTCGGGAATGGTGACCTAAAGATTCACATTTTAGGCAATAGTCCATTGACTTTATTTCTTTACTGGAGAGTTTCTTAACTACTCCCTTATTAAGTCTTATATTTGGAGAAGGGCTTGTCCTTTTCCCTGAAAATTTAGAAGTATTCTTTTTATTACCCCATTCCATGGTTCTGTTCCTCATGGAAGGGTTATATGTGGTTCTTTCTTTTCTAACTTCACTATTATTAGTGCTATTGTTCTCTGTATAGAATACTCTAGCTGTATTTCTTCTATCTTGTTCAGCTCTATGGTTAGTTTGAAACAAGACTCCTTCTTCTATCTGGCTGAGTTTCTCCAAAATTTCTACGAAACTCAAGTCTGGATTAAAGACTTTTAAGACTTTTTCTCTAAGTCTTCTATGATCTCTGAGCTCTTCCATACTCTCTAAAATCTTGGTCATAATTAAGATATTTATCTGTTGAGAAGTAAATCCAAAGGAAGTCTCAATATCGATGAGTTTTCTCTGATATTCCCAAAGGAGATTCTTCAAGTCCAACATGAATTCAGTAAGAGTTACATGTGGTCTCCTTTGAAATTTCATGAACTGTTTCAATAAACAGAAGATTGTCTCGGTTTTTTCTGGTTTGAGAAAAATCTTCAGTTGAATCAAAAAGTCTTCTAGGGTCTTACACCTCGAGAAGCTATTATCTTTGAGAATATATTGGCGGGCTTCGGATGTGAAATCAGAAGAGATTGTAGTCTTAGCATAGTCTATTTTCTGTCTTTCAGTTATTAGGCCTAACGTGCGTATCTTCTCTTGCAACGTTGAAAGGTAATCCTCAAATTTAATGCCTACCCAAACTTGGGTCTTGGTGTTTCTTCCATACAATTTTAATTCTTTAGGCAATTCTGGAAGTGGAGGGGCA
>JABUQX010072319.1:2500-5000 GCA_015478945.1 Trachelipus rathkii
AATATAAGTGAGAGCTATAGGGCGATAGTTTGAAGGATCAGAGCGGCTACCTTTTTCCATTTATATGCGAGAATCCAGCACCGGGGTTAAAGTATTAGTATTAAGACAGAGAGAGTAGAGTTGAACGAGGACAGGCACTGCTCAGAAACACACTCCCTCAAAACACGGGAGGAATGCTATTCGGGCCACTAGCCTTCCTGGCGTTCATAGATCTCAGGATATCATGCACTCGATCATGTGTGATCACATTCAAAAACATGGAAAACCTGAGAGGAGGAGTAGGAGGAGGGATGCCAGAATCGTCAGGGTAGAGTTAGATAAAAAAGGAGGCCGAAGAGATTGGTCTTTTTCCGAAAAGAGAGTTAGCTTACAGAACCATAAGCGAATAAGGGAGGAAAGGCAGATTTACAAAAGTTGTTAGAGATGTTTTTGGCAAGAGGCCAGAAATTTTTATCAGTAGGATATTTTTTATCAGTAGTGAAAGCGCGCTTAGCCTGTCGAATAGCATCCCTGCAACGATTCCGAGCAGAATGAAAGGAGACGAGAGTTTTTCCATGCCCGATACCCAATGTCTCTTTCCTGAATGGCGGAAGAACAAACTCCATCGAACCATGGATTTTGGGGGAGAAAAAGATTTAGTTGAAGATGGAATGAACCTGCTCATTCCATCGGCGATTATGGCCCCAACCTTTTCAGCGGTTACCGAAGCATCCTCCGAGTCAAAGCAGGATTCATTCCAATAGTAGTTATATCATGCAAGGTATTTTTGAATTTACTTCTGGCAAGGTTTACCGCACGCTGGTTACTTTATCAGATGCTGCCTTCGCTTCAACGACTGTCGTGTTTTTGATGGAATTTCGCAACTAATGCAATCAAGAAGGTTTTCTTACTACTTCTCAAGCTCTTCCGTGTGACTTACATTGTGGTGAGTTTATGGCAGTGTTATGCACAAAATTATAATATATTATTGCATGTTTATTTTACATTAATAAAAGTGTGTTGCAGAGTTACGCTAGGCTCAATACTGTAGGAGCGTGTCGGGCAAAGGCCTACATTATTATCGAATATTTTAGAATAGTCTTTATATATTTTAGAATATCTTGTATAGTAGGAAAACAAACCTATTTTCACCATCTCCACGCCTATGGCCATAATGAATCGCTGCTCGATTTTTTATTTTTAGGATGAATCTTAGAAAAATCGACGCCTAGTAGATTCACTGCTGAAAAATTCATCCTTAATAGGCCTCAGTGCTGATAGAACCTAAAACTTCGCAACCATTTTATAATGTTTTTATTTTTTATATTTTATTGATTTATTTATATTCCAGAATCCTAAAAAGTATTTTGTATTTTTATAGAAATTATTTGGGGGTTTAAGTTGCACCCCTTTTCATGCTGCACCCCATTCACTAGTTGTCAACTGTTATTGTTATGAAGACCCACCTGACGTCGTACACATTGCTGTTGGTAATTGTAGACTTATCTTACTACTGTAAAACACTACATCAATACTTCCATCTTAACAACACCTCAGTGGTGACAATATTTGGGGTGAAAGGTGCTTTCTGAAGTAAGCACATCGAGCTTTCCATCTTTAAGTCGACTTTTCTTCATGGACGCCTACTGTTGCAACACTAACACAGTTGTTAACAACTGTCGACGCTTGTGAAACCCCCTCTTCCCGCAAGCAACGCGGATCCTATCTCCAGCAGACGTATTAAATACGCCACCGAAGCGTATTAATTTAATTATTATTATTATTATTATTATTATTATTAATTATTATTATTATTATTATTATTATTATTATTATTATTATTATTATTATTATTATTATTATTATTATTATATTATTATTATTATTTTTTATTTATATTATTATTATTATTATTTACAATTAATATTAAATTAATTATTATTTTTCTAATTTAATAATTAATTTCATTTAATTACTTTCAAGGACTTTTAAATTATTAATAAATTATATTTTTTTCGTAATTTTTAATATTTTCAAAAGAAGCTTCTGATCGACATTGAGATCTTTAAGTACTTCTGCAATATCATCTTTGATTGGTGTTTTTGTAGCTTCAAATTTCAGTACTGGCTCTTCATGGATATCTCCAGTACATCTTTGGCCAAGTGGTCTGCTAAAGCTTGTTGGTCCAGTTGTTACATCATCAAGTTTTCTGAAGAGAGCTCTTAATGGAAGTTCATTCTGATGTAGCACGCAACCCAAAGTGTGCAAGTTTCTTCCCAGTAATTCTTCAAGTTTTACTACTAAACCACTCTTTGGGCCTGTATTTGTAGGTGTATTATCAAGAAGAATACCTTGAATAGTGTCAATGCTATTAAATTCGTGGAGAACGCTCAATACTTCTTCTGCAAGCAGTTTGCCAGTAGTACCAGAAATGGGGACCGTTCGATGTGTTAGGTACCTACCCTGAGTTTTCCCATCTTCACTAGTAAATGTCAGATGATGTTGTGACTCAACACACTTC
>JABUQX010072319.1:10000-20000 GCA_015478945.1 Trachelipus rathkii
GCTCTCATTTCATATTGCAGTGATCATTCAAAAACTGTATGCTTAGAAACAATTGAAAGTTCTTGAAAAATTGCAAAAAATACTTAAAAATTTGTTGATTGTACAAATTTATTGAGCCAAAAGGCAATGGCATCGGCAATAACCCCAAATATGAAAATGATTTGGCATTTTTTTTGAAAAGAGTCCAAAAAGAGAACTATTTGAGGGACTTGGGTCTACAGTAACCGGCATGGAAAAATTCAGTAAAGAATAGATTTCAGCTTTTACTTTACTGATAAGAATCTTGGGCTTGCTACCTATCCTTGAATCCACGCTTTAAAAATTACATTCCTTGAGGATGGATTATAACAATATAAAAGTGGAAGATATTCTTAAGCAATGGATGTGCGAAAATATATGTTGTATAAAGGAAAGGAAAACAGTTTCCACTTCTTTAAACCAATTTTCAGATTTTCTCATTTATCAACAGAATGGGGCGAAAAAGTGATACTGAAGATAATAGTTTTTAACTTCAGTTTTGAAAGCTGTTTTCCGGAATTTAAAGAGAAAAAGGCTTTAAAAACAGCAAAAGAAACTCATTCCCAAGGAGAAAGACACATATATTGAAAAAAAATTGAAGATGTTATATTTATAAAGGTAGAAATCAGCCAATATAAAAATATGAAACTTATTAAAAATTCAGAAAGTCCCTTACAATGGTGGGTCATCGAAAAAAGGAACCTTTCAGCATTTGGGTGTCCTTGCTAGAAAATATTCAAGCCTCGTCCCTTTTCCGTGGAAAGTGAAAGACTTCAGAATTGGGGGATCAATTTATTCTCCTAAAAATTCGGAATGCACTCAGAAACGGGAGAATTGTTAATGTTTTGCACTACAACTTAAGAGTCATGATTTAACTACAAATAATAATGATAAATTTGCTTCAAGATCTTTCCTTTTAGTAAATTAAAGAAGGAATTTTAAAAAAAAAAAAAAAAAAAATAAAATTGTTCTTTATTGTAAGATTTTTAAATATTGCTATATTTTTTTCAGTGGTTAAATAAATAAGAGGTAATTAACTAATTATTTCTTTAGCAAGATAAAATAAAGAGAATTCTATAACATAATTTATAAGGTTAATATCTAAATAGTTGATTTAGCAATTAGGCATATATATATATATAATATATATATATATATATATATATATATATATATATATATTATATAGTATATATAATATATATATATATATATATTATAATATATATATATATATATATATATTATATATATATATATATATATATATATATATTATATTTATATATATATATATATATATATATATATATATATATATATATTATATTAATATATAAAAATAGGCATATATATATATATATATATATATATATAAAGATTTGGAATCGGAATCGGAATAGGAATAGAAATCGGAATCGGCACTTTTGACTAGTTCGGAATCGGAAAATTCGGAATCGGCATCGGCTTGAAATTTGGAATCGTCCCATCACCTAATATATATATTATATATATATATAATATATATATATAAATATATATATATATATATATTATATATATATATATATATATTATATATATTTATAATATATATATATATTATATATAATTATATATATATATATATTATATATTGTGGCGTCTGTGGAAAGGGGCTGCGACAAGTCAACTCACTTACTTACCTTTCATAAATATATAAACTGCTACATGAACTTACATCTAGTGTCATCTACTCAATGAATGAAATTAGTTCTTAAAAATAGAATAGCATCTGCCAAGGTTCTCCTTCATTTTCCTCTTTGGTCTAATTTTATAATGCTAAGAGCAGAAAAAGCCGTTCAACGCTACTTGCTTTGATGGTAGAGCAGTAACAGCAATTGCAGATTCTTGTACAATGTCTGGATGCTTATCGCCTCTTCTAATTTAAACTTCTAAGTTATATCAATTTTTCAACTCTCTAGTGCTTAGTCATGAGTAATAATTTTTAAGTTATGGAATATTGTGTACAAGGATGAGGAAGAACCTTTACCTTTTTCTTGAACCAGTCGAAGCCTTTCGACTAAGCCCTTCAATATCTAGAAGCTTTTCATACTATATTCTGAGCTTTCTGAAAATGACTTGAGAAGGTAGTAATGAGGAATAGTTGTAGTTCATCACTTACATATGTTCAGATGTATTCTTTCTTTCTTGGAACTTTCTTGCAACCTTTTTAAATACAAATGGTCACATTTGAAAAGTGAGATATAGCTTTTTGTTGTTGATCTCATTTAAGCTACCCTGTAGCCCTGTAGATAGGAATTAATATAAACAGCAGCTAGTATGGAAATACCATTGTCAAATGAGAGAATTTCTCTCCGTACCTTAAGTTTTTTATTTCTCAAAGCATCTTAAATATAGATTTGGTATAAGGTTGAAGGTTGAAATTATTAGAATATATAATCCAAATTGAAACATAAGGTGCAGGTTAAAAAACTTCGAAGTTGTAATTGCATTTTGTGATGTGGAAGTCGCAAGTGATTAAACTTGTTTGAAGCGATTGAAGTTACTCACAGAGTCACAATTCATAACCTTGTCCAGCCAAAAATTTTCTGTTCCAACTCGTACTATCTTGAAAGTTACTCCGACTCCGACCTTTTGAATTACGCTCCGACTCCGACTCCGAACTCCACCCCTTCAAAAATTACAGACTCCGACTCCGACTCCACTTAAACAAAAAATTCCGACTCCGACTCCGACTCCGACTCCACCCTCTCCAAAACTACCGACCCCCCCTCTCCAAGACTGCCGACTCCGACTCCGACTCCACAACCCTGGTCTGTTGAACACATTTTGTTTGGCATCAATACATCTTATTGCTAAAAATTAGATTTGATATTTGTATAAAGTATATTAAATTAAGAATGCGGTAATAGATACGTGAAGTAGTCAAAAAGATAATGTACCAAGTCAGTATGTTAGTATGTCAGTGCGTTACTACTCCCTGTGATAAGCTCTGAAGTTACATCCGAAATATCTGGGGCCTGTAACAACAACGGCTACAAGTCCCAGTTGTAAGATTTTTTCTTACACTTGTATATTTTCTGTAACACAAGAATGCAACTGGAAAATTGTAGCTACAAGTGTAATCACAGCTCTTGTAGACCAATTCCGTAACACAAATATTTAAACTTGTAGGTTGTGTTACAGAAAAGATGACGTAAGACGAAAACTTGTAGCATATTTGTACAATTCTAAGAACGTGGGTAGAATTTTTTTTGCAAGTGTATATACAATAAAACTTTTCTTTTTATTGTAATTTTCTGTATTTCTTAGATGATTGTATTTTTTTATTTTATTTTGAATACTATAGTATAATATTTATTTTATTTTTAAAATTATTTAAGTAAATTTTGTTTATAAAATCACATCTTTGATAATCATGAAAAAAATCGGTTATCAAAAAATAATAATGATATCGATAAATCGATAATCTGAAACAAATTTTGACAGTTTGAAATAAGCCTATTTGTTATGATTTTTCGTAGGTTGTATTTTATATTTTTATTGAAAATTTAAGCTTAAAATGTACGAAAAACAAAAGAATATAGCAAATCATTTAAAATATTATATATAACATTCAGAACCTCGTAATACAGAAATACACAAAGCAGACCTAATTCAAATGTTGCCAAACTTATAATTTTGGTCTGCAACTTGTAATTGAAATTTGTATAAAAGTATATTAAATTAAAATACAACTAATATATTATGAATAAGTCAAAGATAATTACCTCGTCCATAGAAGGTGTGTTACTACTCCCTTGTGATGTCTCTGAAGTTACATCCCAAATATCTGGTAACTCAACATTTTCCAATACGTAATACTTATTCATCATGTCTGAGCCTCTTATGTTTTTTTTATAGCAACTGTGTGTATTAAAGAGAGCTGGTATGATCCTTTAGGTCCAATTTTAATTCTCTGTCCTCTATTGAGACTTTGGCATTTGTAAATATATAATGTGTAACTGTTCACAGTTTTCTATTTTGCAGTTTACCATTCTATCACTGCAGGGTTTAATGTCCAAAGGACAGGTGCAAGCAGAGATATCAAAAAGACTGTCTAATTTTCCATCGAGATTCTTTTTGGCTTGAGCTTTACCATGTTTCCGGTTGATGTTTTTCACTAAGGTCAAAAGATCTTTAACCTTTCTATAAAGAGACTTCTTAGGAACAAGAGGAAGCCTTGGGTTGACATTCTGCCAAATAGATTTACGATATATCGATATTTTTTGGCCATCCCTACCCGAAACCGTTATCGCGATAAATTATCGCGATAATGCCCACCTATGGATTTACCTATGTACTTGGTTCTGTCATTAATAATTCACACGGACTACCACCATATTTTTCGATAGTCTGTTGTCGAGTTATAGGTTTAATCTTAGGCATTTTTAATTAGCTGCAATAATAAATAAATATGTAAATAATTAATTATTTACATTATTTCATTGAAAATAAAAAACACATTACATTTAAGAAAACGCATCGGCGCTAGTGAATTCACCCACATGTTTCCATCAATACAAATACATAACTGATAATGTATTGTAGTGAACATAATGTTAAAGAATTATTGTTCAAACAAGAAATAACATGCTTTACTTCTGAGTCATCGTGACGGATTCGCAGAAAATTTCCTCCGTAAATAGACGTCACGGGGAGAAACTTTAAATGCAAATCTGCAACATCATTTGAAAGGTCTTAGATTTGGTTTGGTAACTTATCCTAGGTTTGTTACAGCTACAGCAATTAATAAGAATGTCAAAAAGTTTTAAAAAGTGTTAAATCGACCTCCCCTAATAAATATATATACTATATATTTATATATATTATATATAATATATATAATATATTATATATATATAATATATATATATATATATATATATATATATAATTATATATATATTTATATATATATATATATATAAATTATTAATAAATATATATATGTATATATATATACTAATATATATATAATATATATATATATATATATATATATATTATTATATTATATATATATATATTAATATATATATATAATATATATATATATATATATAATATATATATCATATATATAGGTAAAAGTTACTTAACGCCCACACGGACGGGAGCTCGGATCAAAAAAAAAATTTTTCACAGGTAACCTCTATGATACATAAATAGACGTTTTAGGGTCGAAATGAAAAAAAAAAAAAAAAAAAAAAAAAAAAAAAAATATCTCCAAAAAACTACAATAGCTACAACGAAAAAGAAAACATTTTTGGAATCCTGGTAAAATTTTAAAAAGAAAAATGTAATTAAAGAATACCCCAAGGGTATACCGCACCGATGGCAGGAGTCGGGGTCTCTCGGCCTTCCGGGGAACTACGGGGTAGTACTATTTCCCCCCCTCCGGGGAGGGTCTCCGGACCCCGCTCTTGGTATTTTGAGGGTGTCGCGGGGGTTCCTCCGCCCCTCCCTACGGGGTATGGAAAACGTCCCCCCCTGTGTTCCCCGTCGGCTCGAGCCCCCTACATTGCCGTGTAATACCTTTACAAATAATATATATAATTTCGCCCCTAGAACAGGTAAAAAAAAAAAAAAAAAAAAAAAAAAAAAAAAAAAAAATTATTTCGACCCTGAACATCTATTTATGTATCATAGATGCTACTGTGAAAAAATTTTTTGATCCGAGCTCCCGTTCCGTGTGTGCGTTAAGTAATATATTTATCCATATATACTATATATATATATATATATATATATATATATATATATATATATATATATATATATATATATATATTATATATATTATATATATATATATATATATATATATATATATATATATATATATATATATAACAATGTTCTAAGTGGATTATAAAGAGAAATGGATATTTAGATTTTTGATTTGAGCAACACCATCAACTTGCTTATAAAATTTTCCATTAAATAAAAAGAATTATAATATTTAATCCATAGTTTATTACATGATAATATATAATATATATATTTTAAATATTAAAATTATATATTCAGGTAAAAATAAACATATATATATTATATTATTATATATTATATATATATATATATAATTATATATATATAATATATTAATGTTGCTCACCGCTCCGCAACGCGAGTAAGTTGTTACAAGGCACCGCTCGCGCGCAGCGCTCATTTCATCGAACATATCACGGCGGACTATATTAGCTGCTCGCGCAAGACATATTGCATCTGTATCATTGTTCTTTTCACATGCATCTGAAAGTGCTTGACCGACACCTTCTTCAAATGTTAGTAATACATCGCGACCCTTCTTGAAAGCGATTAATCCTGGTATATGAGCTAGAAGCTTCTCCTTCAATCTTGTCGAATGTACTCCTTGATTGTCTGTGCACATTTGCTGTAGTCTTTCACAGAATAACTTTACAAGGTCTGACAGCTTGAACACCGGTGTGATGGTTTCATCCTGTGCTGCTTCCTCAATATAAGTTTTCAGTTGCGCAAAAACAATGCCTCGCATTGCATTATTATCATCCACATAGTTTTGTTCTTGTTTCTTTGATCTTGCACGGTTATACAGTGACCAAAGGCATTTTAAATGGTACTTCTCTAATGGATCTGATGAAGATTTGCATAACATATTAGATACAAATTAGATATAGTAGTAGAGTGTCCAACCCATAGGTTTTGGCTGGTTAGGTCTTTCCTATTTGCCTCTTGATTACAAAAGAAACACACGTGTCGGTCGCTTTCTTCTTTACCGACGGTTTCAACGCGCGCAGAGGTTCTCAGACGTTTACTTGATCCAGCTTTCTCAATCTCCGCTTGTGTATGTTCCCGACTGAGTATCCTGTTTAGTTTAGTTTTATTGTAATTGTCTCGACACCTTTTATGCCAAACTGCATTATTCACACGCAATGTATTTTCTACGCCGCTACCTTCATCAAGTCTGCAAATCTTCAATGTTCTAGGTAGTCCCTTTGCTTTGTCAAACGCCTCAAGATCTTATTCTATAACCAGTTCCAGAATCTTTCAATTTCGACTTTCCTGGGCAGGTCAGCTTTTCGTTAATATCTGTTTGGCAAATGACACACAAATCCCAGTTAGTGGCTATTTGTTTAGTAGATGATGGAGTTGATACCTCTGCTTCTGCAATATTAACGTATTGCATCTTCTTCGCCATGGTTAGTGATCTGCTGTAATATTAATTAAATGTAATGGTAGCGTTCAAATTTTCGTTCAACAGCACACCCTGCAATAAAAAAAATCGTTGTAATTTCATAATATTTAATCCGAACCTAATATAATAATATAATAAACCTAATATTTACTTATTTACCAATTTGTATGCATATTATAAACACCAAAACATTTATTTTACTGTCGATTATTGAAAAATAACCATATTTTGAAAGTAATATTTGGATGACCCCTCCATTTAGTGCAATGGGTGTATCCCAGCTTTGCACTATAGCAGAATGTGTTCTATATATAAAAATAAACTTTTGTTCTAACTTTGGTGTTTCTGTCACAAAATGCACGATTATTTGGCTATGCCGCCCCACTATTATATTTATTAAATAATTATATTCTAACACATCACTTTGAAGATTTTGTGTGATTGTATTTTTTTTATTATTTATATATATATATATATATATATATATATATATATATATATATATATATATATATATATATATATATATATATATATAATATATATATATATT
The DNA here is from genome assembly GCA_015478945.1 of Trachelipus rathkii. Taxonomy (NCBI): domain Eukaryota; kingdom Metazoa; phylum Arthropoda; class Malacostraca; order Isopoda; family Trachelipodidae; genus Trachelipus; species Trachelipus rathkii. The sequence continues at coordinate 17,794 of JABUQX010072319.1, forward strand.
ATATATATAATATATTATAAATATATAATATATTTTATTATATAAAAAAATTAAAATAATATTATAATTAATAAATATAAAAAATTAAACTAATATTATATTCTTTATATAATATACAATATTATATGTATATTATATTTATATTTATATATATATATATATATATATTATATAATATTAATATATATATATATATATATATATATATATATTTATTACTCGTCAAAAAAAACGCACCACTAGGGTAAATGCCACTCGCAGGAACGGGAAGGCCCCTAACACCATGAAACCCACACCAACACAACACACGACAGCATCAGTGTAACTATGTAACCACCCGCAGAGAATTCACTGCAGTATTGGGGCCGTCACCGCGATAAATTTGGGAAAACATAAACAACGTAACTAGACCTGGGAGAGGTGGAGGTAGGTTATGTCGGGGTATAATCGAGCGAGGGATCATTCACGTACGAAGCGACTCCGATAAACATGGAGAGTATAGTGCGTCAACTGTCAAGAGATTAGTGCGTGGAGATAACACTCCACGCCGAAGGGCACGGGTACCGGGCACTTGGTTGACGGTTCGGTGTAGCACGCACATCGATGCACGGGTGGTCCAACGTACAGGAACCCTGACACATATCGCGGCGAGGACAAAGGTAGGCCCAGGGCCCGAGAACACATCCATTGGACGTCGACGATTGTTCAAAAGGTGCTCTTTATCGGACGAGTCGAGATTGTCCTCTGTACGCTCGGACAGGCGGCTAGAGTATACCGAACGATCGACGGAGAGGTTCGCGCAATGCAAAGTGCTGCAGGTGCCGCGTTTGAGGTGGATTGGTTATGGTCTGGGGAGGCATCTCTTTAATCAATGTCCTACGGAGTTGCCCAGCATCTTCCGATGAAGGCACTCTTTACAGCGTACGGTATATCAGCAGACATCCTCGAACCATCTGGTTGTGCCATATGCCCCCTACATCGGTGACTTTTCATCCTAATGCATGACAATGCAAAGACCACATAAGGCCCACCATGTTGGTGAACGACTACCTTAGGAATGGTTCAAATTACGGCAGGAGTGGCCAGCAATTTTAAGAAACATCGAACATTTGTGGGATATCCTGAAACGTCGGATCCGACAGCTGCAACCCCTCCATGGATCCTTCCGGACTGCGACAGGCACTGCACGTGTAATGGGATCAAATCACTTGTTCAGGACAATTCGCCACACAATCGAGAGTATGCCAGGACGGTGTCAGGAAGTCATCCGTGCCAGAGGGGTTCATACACGGTATTGAGACAGACCCAACACACACCGCCGGCCGTCGTGTACGCAACCATATATATAGGACAAAGTTACTTAACGCCCACACGGAACGGAAGGTCGGATCAAAAAAATTTCTTCACAGGTAGCATCTATGATACATAAATAGATGTTATAGGGGCGAAATGAAATGAAATGAAATGAAAGGTGAAATTAGGTTTGGTTAGGTTAGGTTAGGTTAAGGTTAGGTTAGGTCAGGTCAGGTCAGGTCAGGCCAGGTATTCATTTTCGCCTCTAAAACATCTATTTATGGTAATAGAGCTAACCTTGAAAATTTTTTTTTGATCCAAGCTCCCGTTCCGTGTGGGCGTTAAGTAACTTTTTACCTCCAAACATTGTGTTTTTGGCAGTGCCGACCCCGAACCTCCGAACCCTACTGCGAGACCCTTTTGCTGCACCTTGGCCTCACACTCTATCAAAATACGGTTCTGGGGAGGAATCCACCATGTTATTGTCATTGTCTAATAAAGTGTCTTCGCGTTCTTCAAATTTTTCTACCCTTCCTTCGCCACGTACACTTGTGGTGCTTTAATTTTGAGGAGTAATATATATATATATATATATATATATATATATATATAATGTACAGTATAATATATTAATAATATATATATATATATATATATATATATATATATATATATATTAAATATTTATATTATATATATATATTATATATATAATATATATATATATATATATATATATTATATATATATATATACTAAAATTGTTAAAAATAATATTATATTAAAATATTATTTATAATATTAAAATAAATATATTATATACAATATACATAATAGATAATAGATAATAAAATTATATATGTGTATATATTATATAATATATATATATATATATATATATATATATATATATA
>JABUQX010072319.1:25000-28378 GCA_015478945.1 Trachelipus rathkii
ATGTTAATGTATAATAGTGGAAACTATGGTCTGGAATAAGAGGTAGTAGATCTAAAGTTCAATGTGTTCATATGGACAAATCTTAGGGGCATGTTAGGTGTGAAAAGAAATTGATAAAATGAGGATGAACGTATTAGAGAGTTTTATGTGGTTGAGAAAGGGGTAATGAGAAATAAATGAATAGTCGTTGAGAAGGTTTTGGTCCCATGTAGATAAAGGAATGAATGACAGTCGGTTTGGTTAAGCGGATGTATAGTGGTGAGTGTGTTGGGAATCGACCGGCTGGGAGACCGAAGAAAAAGTGAATTGAGTCAGTAAAGGAATGTCTGGATAAGAGGAAATGTGAGGTTATCAGAGGCGAAGAATAAAGGTGCTCATAATAGGAGTGGAATGGCGGGTTTTTGTGAGGGGGTATGGTTTTGTGGCCCACCTAAGGCCAGGGGATGAACCCTAAACTTGACGATATGCCATAGTGAAGGTCCGTCGTTCCCGTGAAGCCCTAGGGTGAATTTTCTGACTGCGACGAGTTTCTCACTATAGGTATAGCAGTTGGCGGAAGGCTGGGCTTTCTTTTCGACTTGTCATATTCCTCTACTACTTCTCTGTTTCGATGCATGTCACGCACCTTACCCCCAGTCTTGGGTGGCGAAAAAAAGGATGATATATAATATATATATATAATATATATATATATATATTATATATATATATATTCATATATATATATATATATATATATATATATATATATATATATATATATAGTATTATATATATATTATATATATATTATATATATATATTATATATATATATATATATAATATTACAATTAAACAAATACAAATCTGAGCTTGTAGAGTAGTTTGTTTTAAAAAAAAAAAAATAAAAAAAAAGCCGAAAAAAAAAAAAAAAAAAAAAAATCTCCTCATTCAGGAAATCCGTGAAGATATAATAAAAATTCTTACATCAGCCGGATCTCCAGGAATACAAACATAGGCTTCGACCTCAAGCAAGGGATGGCCAAAAAATATCGATATTTTTGGCTCGATATATTATTATTATTATTATTATTATTATTATTATTATTATTATTATTATTATTATTATTATTATTATTATTATTATTATTATTATTATTATTATTATTATTATTTTATTATTTAATAAGACTTCACTATTCGCTTTAACATTGGTAAAAAAAAAAAAAAAGCAAAGCGTTTTATAATAAAAATAAAAAATAATTTTTCATTATAATTACGCTTAATAACATTTTTTTTTAGTAAATGAAAACTTTCTTTCTTCGCATAGTTCTAGGGCGACAGGGCTAGCAACCCGGTCCTTTACTTTTATGCTTGCAGAACTCCTGGACCAGCATTGGAATCTTATGCCCTAGAGCAGCGGTCTCCAAACTTTTTTGATCGCGTACCCCTAAGACGAAAATAATTATAAGTTGTACCCCCTACAGGACTATAATATAATATATACATGATATATTATATAATTATTATATATTATATATATATATATATATATAATATATTATATATATATATATATATATATATATATATATATATATATAAACTAATCGAGGAGAATCTTTATGCATCACCCGTAAATATAATGTAAACTCTTTCATTTTTGGAAACGTAGAGCTAGTGTTTGGTTTTATTTGGGTCATAATTAACTTCGGAGTGTATACCGTATGTAACTACACCGTGTATGGAACTAAATGGCATAATAAAGACAACCAACCAAATTACGAAATCCCGAAAATACGTTCATAGGAGAACATGATGGCAAGACACCAACCAACAAACGAAACAGATCCTATGCTGTAAGTCGTAGCTTTAGACAAAAACTGTCACAATGGAATAGACATCCATCAGAGAAAAGGAACGTGCATAGGGTTATCACACTGTCGAAGCAAGGGGCAGTCTCAGAGACAGGTGGCTTAGTAACTCGGGTAAACCAATCGACGGTCAGTCGAATCCTTCGTCAGTTCAGGGAGACTGGCAGCAACCGTAGACGACATGGTCAGGGTCACCCGAGGGTGACGTCCGAGAGAGATGACCGATTCCTCTGTCTGGCAGTGCTTCGTGATCGTTTCCAAACAAGCGTACAGCTACAACACAGGCTCCGTGAGGTCAGACATGTGCCCATTTCCGAGCGTACAGTGAGAAGACGACAGAATGAACGTGGAGTACGTATTACAAGGTCTGCCATCGGCCCTCTCCTGATCAGGGAGCATCGGGTTGCGATTTAATTTTTCACAAGCGTATGGAGATTGGACATTCACAGATGAGTCGAGGTTCACACTACATGGACCAGATGGACGTCGACGAATTTGGAAACGTGCAGGTGAGCACTTTTCAGCTTGCAATATCTCCCCAAGGGTTCCTTTCGGAGGTGACTCTGTGATGGTGTGGGCAGGTATTTGTTTGGGTGCTCGCACGGCATTGCATATCGTGAGAAGAAACGCTAACGGCTGAAAGGCATGCGGAAGACATCCTCCAAGAATATATAGTGCCTTTCGCGTCCCTTCAACTATCGGCGTCCCATTTTTTTTGTTACTCCATGAACAACGGCCACACAGCTCATTACACAGTCGTTTCAAAGGTACCTACAACAGTGGGATCAGATCCTGGAAATATTCTGCCGAGGATCTGGACATGATCCCATTGAACATGTTTGGGATTTGTTGGGTAAGGCGTGTTCGAGCCCGTGAAACATGCCATCCGTCCACAACTCAGGGAGCTTGCAAACGCTTTGACAACATCCAGCAGGAGACCATCTCCAAGATTATTCAATCAAATGCCGAATCGCTTGGAGGAAGTTGGGAGGGCCAAGAGGGGTACAACCCATTATTAGACACCTTTATGCTGCATTTCACATTGTAAAATTTGTAGAATATTGTTGTTGATTATAAAATCATCATATCCTATAATTTTGTTTCTTTATTATGCCCATTTGCTCACCTTACCACTGTCGTTACATACGGTTTTATACATTTATTTACACCCTCGCAACCTCCCGAGTTAGGTATGACCAAATAAAACCAAACCCTAGCCCTACATTTTCCAATATGAAAGAGTTAAAATTATATTTACGGGTGATGCATTAAATTTGCCCGCGAGTTTTATAATCTATTATTATATATTTATATATTAATAAACTATATATATATATATATATGATATATATATATATATTATATATATATATTATTAATCTTATATATATTATATATATATATATATATATATATAATATATATATATTATATTATATATTATAATCGCACTCAACTTGAATACAGATCATACACTCGCAAGTGATCGTGAGGATACTTCTTTGGCGTACCCCCAAGCATCA
>JABUQX010072320.1:0-26467 GCA_015478945.1 Trachelipus rathkii
ACTTACTTCTCATCTTTTTGGTTGGTTTTTTCTCTTGCATGTTGTCGCTTTTTAAGTTTCTCTCTCTACCTCTCCCTTGGTCTTGACTGCACCATCTCTCTGTTTGCGTTTTATTCTTTTTCCTTTTTTTTCCTCTCTTTTCGTAATTTTTTTAACACTGCTTCGCCATGCCGCTTTGTTTCTTTCCATCGCCTGGATGTCCTCAACTTTTTGTTTATGCCTTGAATTAACTCTTTCTCTTCTAATAAATCTCACTCTATAATTTTTTTTGCTTCGATGTTTTTTCACTCTTCATTTCGGTTCCTGTTCCTTTTACCATTAATTCATCCTTGACACTATTCTCCTTATCTTTTGTATCTTCTTTTTCTCCTCTAACTTTCCATCAGTGGTTTCATATCCTCACTTTCCTCTCTTTTTTCATTTTGCTCTCTTTACTACTCTCCGTTCACTCACCAATATCTCTGCTTATGGCTCTTCCGTCTGCCTCATTAAACGAGTCTATTTCTTCTGTTACATAGCTCTCACATCGTGTCCATATTAGTTTATTGGTACTCATTCGCTCTATGACTCCTTATTCTTGTTCATTATAAACGCAACTTGTGTATTTCTTTTATTTCTATGCCATTATCAAACCTTTCATAGATCTTCCTTCTGTATAGGGCATTTTTTTGTAACATTTCTGTATTTGTTCTCTTGTATATAATGTTCCCTCATTTCTATCCCGATTCTCATTATATTCCTTCCTCGTGGTTATATAAGTTTGAAGATCCAGTATTTGAATATTTCAAATTCTTATACTAGACTTCATCATTGCTTGGGATGTATTTTAGTTATCTTGAGTTTTCAGAATAATGTTTCTCACTCTTAAATATCTACATTATCTTCCTCTTGATTTATTTTTGGGCGTTTTAATCCACTTAGACTGGTGGATACTTAATGTTGGGGACTTTACTTCTTCCGATTTTCCTTTTCTCCTCTTCATTTCTTTTTTTTAATTTTTTTTATTTTTTTGTAATTTCATCTGCTCCCTCTTTTTTTCTTACTTCGGTGTGTTTTTTCACATGTTTTTACTCTTTGTAAGATTAAACTTAATATCTTAAAGTGTTTTATTTTAATTAAAATTTTTCCGATGATGATAAGTAAAATTCATCCTCTACTTTATTTCTAGCCCTTTCTTTAATTTTTTCTTAATCTTCATTCATTATGAGGGTTATATTCTTACTGTACTCCTTCCATCTCTTTTTCTTTTATAATAATTTAGTAAAATAGGTCTGTTTTTTTTGACAGATTATTCTTTTCCTATTTACTTGGTTATATATTTTCTCTGAATTTGTATTCCATTTTATTTCATTTCTTATTTCTTTTCTTTTCTGTTACATAGTTCCAAATCTGATTTAATTTTTCTTTTCTGGTAGAAGTTCTTCTCACATAATAAGCACAACATTAAATCATTCTCATTTTTCTCCGAGGGTCAATCTCATCTTGCATCGAGCACAAGTTTTTTACGTATTATCTATTATTATTATTATTACTTATTATTACTTTATCTTTTTCGTGAACAAGCTTAGAAGCACCAATGTCCTTGCGATATTCTTCAACATCAAAATCAATTTTTTCATAAAGTTTTTTTTCTTCCAAGTTCTTTCTCGACATGTTTTATTTGTATAACACATTATTTAAATAGGTATATGATGCTTTGTGTCTTTATATCTTGCGGATCTTTGTCGTTTGCTCTGTCGTGACACCAAAATATTATCTCCTTTATTCTTTCCGTGTAAGACATTTTTAATGCACCTCTAGGTTGTAGGGGTCATGTTTTTCCTGTCTAATTGATGTTCTGCTGAATTGAAATCGGGAATAAATCGATAGACATCATTGATCATCTCACGACTCATTCTGGTCGTCTCGTCTCGTCGAGCTCTCTCGTGTTCCTTTTAATTGATGCGTCAATTCGACCGACTTTTTTTTTGAGTTTGACTTTCGTCCTATTTCGAGATATGATATGGTTTTGTTTTTGCGACATTCTATACGAGCTACTCGTCCCATTTTTCTCTCTCTCCCGGAAGGTTGGTTCTTACTCTTCGTACCACAGAAACAACTTTCCAACCAAAGCTACAACGGGCTTTCCGATTTCCACTGGAAGATCTTGTCAATCATTCCTTCTTTCAATGAAGTTTTCTTTTTTCTCAGTTGCTGTTTGTTCCGCTCTGCGAGAACCAAGCCCTTAACAATGGAACTTCCTCTCACATCATATTTGGATCACAGAGAAGCCATCCAGAGCAAACATCCTACGACCTTGCAGAACATCTAACACACGAAAAGATCAACAATCTCCGTTGGGGGTCGAACCACAAATCTCCAGAATGTCAACCAATTTCTGGGGGTCAACAATCTCCATTAGTTCAACAATCTCAAGGAAGGTCAACAATTTCCGTGGGGGTCAACATTCTCCGGGGGTCAACAATCTCCGGAGGTCAGCAAATCACCGGGTAGGTCCAACTCCGTGCTGTCAACAATTCTTCCGGGGGTCAACAATCTCGTGGGGTTTTCAACAATCTCAGACATAAATGCATATTAAGTATGTCAATACTACTTAAAAAATGTGTATAACCACATACACCAAATAAAAAAAGCATTTAACTCATCATATAATTAATTCAATTTATATATATATATATATATATATCCATATATATATATAATACTATAAAAATATATATATATATATATAATAATAAATTAATATATATTATATATATAACCTATTTTATATTATTTATATATTATTATTTTTTTCCCTAATAGTGATGTGTTTGTTTGATATAGTATATATATATATATAAATATTTATCCTTTATATATCGCTATATATATATATATATTACTATTTTATAATATAATATATACTACATATATTATAAATATAATCTTATATATATAAATTTAATTATTTACTTATATATATATTATACTATATCAGTAAACATATATTATAACTATATATATTATATTATTATAACTATATATTTAAATTACAGTTAATCTCCAACATTGTACAGCGACAGGAGCCTGAGCTTTTTTCTAGGAATATAAGGGGGACATGTAAAATAATACAATATAAAGAGATAATTACTACCCTAACCAATCCGAAGCTAAGGCAATCTCTCAGGGGCGAAGACATAGAGGCTTTAAAGAGAGGAGATTTAAATAATGTTGAAAAGTATATATGGAAAGGAGTTTCACAGAACAGAAGTTAGCTGGAAAAAGATAGAGGAACGCTTCCTATACACTGCAAAAAATGTCCCAACAAATGTCACAACAAAAATGACAAAATGTCACAACATAATTTTCAAAGGGCGAGCAATGTAGGTCGGAATACGAGTGGCAACTCCGAGCATCTACCGCTGTAGTTTACCTTAGGAAAGAGTGTGCGCAAACGTCACGATCGCAGAAAGATGAGGGTCAAGAGAGTTTGATAAAGTAGAGTGGGACCGATTTATTAAGTACTCTTAGTTTAGTCTCTAAATCTATCTACAATAGAAGGGTGGAGCACGGCTCCCAAAACATGTGACGAACAAGTCTCCATAAAGGGGAATAAAGGCTTACTATACTGCGAAAGTAGGCTGCTGCAGAAGGAAAACGATTCCCCCAGAACCTGACAAAATCCCAGCTTTCCTTTGCAGGCTAAAACAGCGCTTTTAGCATTAAGAGCAAGTAAAGTAGGCATTTCACAGATATTTGTATTTGATTCTTGCTTATTAAGAAAAGATGTTTTATGTTTATTCACAATGGGATATTTGGAGAGATCTAAGAGCGTGGAAGGATAAATAGGTACAGAGTTTCCGGATGCAGTTGTTTTATTTGAAAAGAGAGCGAATGATATTGATGGAGAAGGAAGTTCGACAGTATTTTTTTGAAAGAATGAATTTGAAAATTTTCAATAAGTAGTTGCGGTGAACCCCCCGGAGAATCACCATCACAGCATCGTGAATACAACGGCTAATGAATATCGGAAAAGATTGAAGAACGAGAGAGACACTCTAGGAAGGACAAAAGAAGGACGAATTTGAATGTGAGATTTAGAATAGAGTGAGAATGGGTTGAAGTACATATAAGTACATTCAGAGTGCCAGAAGTTGGAGTAATAACGCTGATTTAGATGTTGATGAAAGTAGGATAGTTTGGAGATGAAGGAACCTTGCGGAACACAATACAATTACAGGACAAGGAAGAGAGTCGGCTTCAGCTCAACACTGGCTCAAGATAAATAGAGCGATCGGGAGAAAACTAGACAGAGTAAGCAAGAGAAGGAGAAACCCAAAAGGAAGGGAGCTTAGGAGCAGTGCAAACCGTGGCCAAAACTACACGAGTACAACTAAGCTTTGGGATATGTCAAGCGCTAATGCAAAAATGACTCCTAGTGTCATATAAGGGATCGAAAGAATAAATCAGATATAGAAATTGGGACAAAAATGTTGTCAAAAGTTTTGACATCATAATAAGATTTGCGACCGGAAAGCACATACATTGATGATACTGAGATAGGGAAATGAAATCTCCAGAGGGTCCAGGAATGAGAGTTAGAAGAGGGATACAGAAGATTTTAAAGATAGAATAAGTGAGAGCTATAATAGGGCAGAATAAGTTAAGATAGGATAACTAGAGGGCTTAAACTTTTTTCGGGACTAGGTTTAAACATAGTGCGCTTCACAGCAACTGATGAATAGTATTAAGTAATTTAAAGAAGTAATGGACGAAGTAGAGTTACACGAGGACTAGGCCGAGCCTCAGAAGCCACTCGTACCAAAATACGGGGAGGAATGCATCCCGGGACTATAGCACATATCCTGGCGTTTTTTTTTTTAAATAAACAACCCATATAGATCACAAAAATCGAAGACACAAGAAATGAGGAAAACCTGATTGGAGGCAGAATCGAAAGAGATTGTGGCTGATGCTGGATTGTACCAGGGATTAGAGTTAGATGACCTCAGGAGGCGAGTCCGAGAACTTTGGGATTTATTTCAGAGGAGAGATTAGAACTACCAGAACCGATAAGAGGATAAGCAGGGAGGAAAGGACAGATATTTCCAAAAGTTGTTAGAGATAAGTTTATTTGGCTAAGGGAGATCTAGAAATTTATTATACTGTATGGAGAAACAAGAGGTTGTGTTCCTTTCTTTCTAGTTGAAGTGATCTTGAGCAAAACAATGAAATTGATGAAACACATACGGTAGGATAAAAGTTAGTATAGAGTATGGAAGTAATAAATTGAAGTTTTAACATACAGTAATAAATCCAACTGCCAATAGATATAAATATCATCCATTATGGCTAGCGCAGAAACAGCTATATCAATACGACATAATGGATTTTGGGGAGAAACAATATTTCGTATAGCGAGAATTGAATGAAAAACACTCGCTCATAACCCAATCGGTGATTTACGGCCACACTATATTATAAGCGGTGACCTGAGGACAATCACTCCACGGAGTACCAAAGCATGGAATTACATTCAAGGAGCTAGTTAATAACCAAAACAAACTTGCAAATTTCAGCACCAAAGGCCCCGATTAAAGTGCAGAAAATACGTTTAAGAATAAGAGTCTGGTGGAAAATAGCTGCTGTGGATAGAATTCTGTTATAATTAGAGTAAAGAATTGTTGGTCGAGTTACCAACCGGTTTATGGAATTGGCTAGAAACATCTTACAACGAGCAAAATTGAGTTATGAGTTTAATGATAAACATAAAGTACAAGCCTCTATACAAGATTTAGGTTATTCGAGTCAGACTTACTAAGAATAATGTGTAGGTTCATTTAATTACTGATTCCAAATGATACGTTGAGACTAAAATAACCTATATAATTGTTTATGTCCAACCTCTCAATCACTCCCCTATCAATACATACAATCCAAAAAATCAAATAATAATAATGTGGGATTTTGCATCGCCTGCCCCACTCCACGATTTTTCAAGCACCTCCCAGCATGTGAAATGGATAGTTCAGCCGTCTGTCCCAACCCCCCAGAAAGAAATTATTCTTCTAATATTAACATTCCTAATTCCGACCTAATAACATAAAACTATGATATTAAGTAATAACGTACCCTCACCTTGTGGTCGTCCGTATGCCCTCACGCTCCATCCGTTTCTGAGGACTTCCCGTCGCAACCCTTTCGACATTGGTTTTCAAAGCTGGGGCCGTAAATATCTTAACTATCATTTGAACGATCTTCTTACACCTGCGACCAAGTCAGTATATTTCGAAGTAATAATGTAATAGTCGTCAATCAACACTAAATAACAAAAACTTAAGTTACAACTATAAAATTGAATAATAACATAAATTACATAGAAATTAGAATCAATAGTTAAACCCTTCAGGTCAGGAGCACGCTCACAGTCACTGATCGAGACTTCCTCAGTCACTGCTTATAGCATTTTCAAGATGGTCGGGCTTTTTAAAACGAATTGTAGGTGTGTATTACGCACCTCAGGCCCTCGCCGTTATCGGCCGTTTTTCATTCGCTTCAGCTTACTCGAAGACACGATGTTCCACTAGTGAAGATGTTTTATGATTTTCTTTTAAGGCTACAGACACCCACGCACCCTTTCGACCGGTCACCCTTCCCTACGCGACACGCTCATTAGTTAGTTGCATATTAATCGATTTTCTTTTGCACAAAGCACTCTGCTGGCCCCGATGGGCTTCAAGCCATCCATCCACTCGTCTGGAGCTTGAAGAAGTTCTCGATGTGCTGCACATATATTTCCACTAGCGTTTTTCGTTGCTTCGCACGCCCGCCTTACAGCCGAGGCCCTAGCGAGCCAGTTCGCCAACGTCATAAGCACAACCGCGCCATGCGCCCACCCCCCGACCTTACTCTACTTACCTGTAAACTACTCGCTCAAAAGCGCTCGCAACAACAAAACGCAACACGGCGAGCTTAATAGTTTAACGCACAATAATATTTGACCTATAATTACTACACAAAATTACAACAAACGCCCCGCACCCCAACCCCTCTTTACTTCTCTCCTCCATGCAGCACATTCCGTATTAATCGATGCGAAAGACTTCTCATATCCACTCACCCATCCTATATGCGATCGGTGCACTGAACAGTGTATATACTAACATAAACTAAAAGTAAAATTCATATATAAAATATCAAGGTGATGGTACTTGGTTTATAATTTAGTTAAAACGAAATAAACTTTCGCGATTTTCCAAGACTGTAATTTAAAGATTTATCACATTTGTGACATGTTTCTTTAAAAATGTGAACAAAAAACTATATCTATTCAATAGATTACACTACTCGTTTCAAAAAATTGCCGTTTGCGTACAATCCTAATAACTAACCATATATGTTCGCAACCGACCCACACCACCCAACCCACACCACACCCACACACCAAATTCTCATCACACACACAGTCATTCCGCAGGAGTATTAGTACATGTCGTAGCGATCGTGTATAACAGTTACTAACAATAATGTTAGCAAAAAACAACTTTAAAAGCTAAGATATATACGCAAGGGGTGAATGGTAAGTTGCTTGAGGATATTTTTTAGTTAAAACCTAAACTATAATTACGTTTTCCAGCAATATTATTAAAAGAAACACAAACTAAAATCCTATAATTGATATTTAGAAAATGGGGTTTTAAAAGATATAAAATCAACTAAAACTTAGCTTTAAGATTCTCCAGGATGGGTAAAGATTTCAACAGCACTGGCACCACTACAACGTTTACTCACTTTGCCATACAACAGTAAACCAATATAAAGTCCACGTGAAAGAAAATCAAATTTGTCCATATCATAGAATTGAGGCAATTAAGGTAAGGTGAATCAAACTTTATTGCTTTAAATTCAATAAAAGGGAATAGTTAAGAGTCTCGTAAATTAACCTCGAGTATCGATTGGGGAAATGATATGTGAAGGAGATTATATCAAAGAGCTCCGTGAAGAAATAAGGCTTCATAAGGTGGAAATATTTGACGATTTCACTTTACATAGATCTCTCTTAAACAGCGACAACTATCAACTTAATATATTATATATTATAATATCTATTTAATTATATATATATATATATTATTTTTATTTATATATATATATATAATATATATACCCTATATAATGTTCTATATATGTGGCTCTAAAGAATTATAAAAATATCTTCTTATTTTTTATAAAATTAAGTGTTTTAAATATTTGTTTTTATCCTTTAATATATTATATTCTTTTTTATATTTTGACATTCTCTTCTACGTAATATTTATCTTATTTATATCTTATTGTCTTCATTACTCTTCATAAATTATTACTACTATAATAAACTGGTGTCTTTTTAATTGCATATTCATTTCGCTTACATTATGTTTTTCGTTTTCGATATGATGGTATTTTATATATGGCTAATATATAAATCTTATTTACTCATTGGTTTTACATTCATCTCTTCTTATTACATATCTCTATATATATAATAATATAGATAAGTATTATTGATTTATTATAGATTCTTCGTAGGTTGGATCTATATCTATCCACCTCGATATATTTAATCATAATTTTACTTTACAACCTATATTAATTATTTACTTATCATTAAATTTATAATTACAATAATAATAATAATTAATAATAATAATTATAATTTAGTCATAATCTAATATTTGAAAGTATGTTTCTATTGACTTTTGTTTCTCTGAGTATGGTAAGCATTGATGGGTGTGCCCCTTTTAAAATGTCGAATTCTTGCAGATAATAAATATTCGCCAATTTAAGTGTTTGCCACGAGCTGTGCCCCACTCATACTTCACTCCTAAGGTTCTGGGAGATGGCTCACCCATGTTATTTACTGTTCTTCGTACCATCACGTGTTTTCGCGATCTTCAACTTTTCTTACCACTAAATACATCCTTCGCCCGTTGAAGGTGTGTGTACATGTGCGTTAAAATAATAATTTAGACGGAAATACCTTACAAGACCTTTAAATTAATAACATTATATAAATAATCTCAATAATTAATATAATACAATACTCTAAAATCAATCATAACTCTCAATTCAATCTCTGAATTATGATGTAATATGATAATGATCCACTATCGTCAATATTATATGTATACGATGACTTGAATCTTCTATCTTCCGTCTCACTCATCCGATCTCATGCCTACACCTTTGCAATATACTCTCCCTCCGTATCATCCTAGTCCAATAAAACAAATATCATAAATAAGGATTAAGCTACTACTTATGCATTAGATTATCGATATATCTCATCTTCGATCTGATAAGTATACCATCCTACCAGTAATACACACTCATATAGATTATCTATCCGATATGATTCTAAGATCTAGTATCCCCGTTCTTAGATTACTTAGTGATTTCTCGCACTCACATTCTACTTTAACTATATTACCCTCACATTCTATATAAATTCAATCATCATAATAATACTAAATCCTTCCTAACACTTACTAATAATCTTCACTTACATTCTATAATACGTCTAACAATAATCATGTTATAACGTCATTAATATGCTACCAACCCTATAAACGTCACTATTTAATTCAACTTAATATCTATTCATAAAATCAACACCACAACACAAACTTCACTATACATTACTAAATTCTAATATTAATCCTATAATCATATAATCATAATCAATAATGTAAAATAAATAATATATATATCATCCACTATCTCCATATTCATCATCTGACTTCTACTATCTCTTACATCAATCATGACCTAACCATATCTATAATTCTCACTCTCTATGTCATCCACATCTCCTATCATCGATTACCTACTACTAACATAAGTCTTCTCCCTTTCAGGAAGAGCTTTGTATGTTAATCCATCTTATATATGAGACTCTTATTCCATTCATATTCATTAATTCCTTCATAATTCATCATTTCTTATTTCTTTTACTATTCTTATTATATTATATTTGTATATATTTAATTCTAATATTTTATAATCTTACATTCCATCATAGAATTAAAACTAAGAACTTACTAAAAAAAATACATTCCAAGGCTTATTTATTGTAATATTATTCCTCATTATAACAAATAATCACTATATCCCTATATATATATATTATATATTACGTATTATATTTATATATATAATCTATCTATATTTAATTTCTATAATTAATATATTATCTATATTAATATATATTAATATTAATATATCTTCTATTATATATTCTTATTATATTATACTAATATAACATCATAATATCTATACATTATATTATATATATAAATATATATCTCATAATATATCTTATCAATAATATAATTATATACTATATATATACTATATATATTTACACTATATATATTATATCTTAATTATATTATTATATCTATATCATTATATTAATATTATATTATAATATATATATTTATATAATATAATAATATAATTTGATATATATTATCTATATATATAAATATTATATATTTGTGCTAGTTGTTATTATTATTAATATCTAAATATATAATTGATCTATATTATATATAATTAAATATTATATATATTAATATATTTATATTATATATATCTATTATAATATAATTATTATATACTATAATTATTCTATATCTCTTAAATATATATAATATAATATTTACTTATCTTTTTAATAGTTTAATTATATATATCTATAATATATATATATTACTTTATCTATTCATATTATTTATTATATAATATATTTATGTATTTATATTTATACTATATCATTGATTATTCTATTAATCTCCATTCTTTCTTCTATAAAAATAAAGCCAGTTCTAATTTACTTTTTATAGGCTATTAGGATTTATAATGTCATGTACTAACTTAGAACAATTAATTGATGTCTTTTTATGGACAGTCGAACTCGACTCGTATTATTTCCGTGGAACCTCCGCCCGCCGAAAAACTCCACGATACTCTTTCTCATATGCTCTCTCTCTCTCTTCTCTCTTTTCGTCATCGTCAATCATCTTGTTATCTTATTCATCGTTATCTTTCTCTTCTCGTCTCGTTTCTCTGTTGTGTTCTATATTCTTCTCTCGTCTCAGTGCAGTCCTTAAATTTCACTAGCTCGTAATATCTATAACTCATTACATGAAATTGTGCACATTGTTTTGCATTCTTTATTACAAAGAATTTTAAAACTTGACTTCTGTTTTTTTTTCGCTTATCTGGATCTTTTTTTGGGTTGTTCTCTTTGGTTACATATAATTCTAATAACTCTCAAATTAATATATATATAATAATAATAATAACATACATAATCTCATTATAACTATACAAAACACTAGATTTAAAATACTCAAATTATTATTTATATATTTATCATATTAGATATTATAGATATTTTTCAAAGAAAGCTAATTATTATACTATTAATTAATAAATAATTATAGTAATATATAATAATGTATAATATTTATTTATTTTTTAATATAATTTTATTTATATTATTATATGTATAGTATTAGTCATATAAATTAAATTATATTTTTTAATCCTTTTATAATTTCTATTAATTTAATTATATATATTTACTAATTATATGTACTTATACTTTAATTTCTATAATAATTCATGATTATATAATTATTATTTTTATATTTTTGTAATAATATTATTATATCTTAATTAATTCTTAATGAAAACCTGTGTACAATGTAACTTATTTTAATCAGAATTTCATATTTTAGAGACAGCAGCATGACGTCAAAACCCAAATATAGGTTATGACTGAATGTTTCTAGGCAAAATAAGTAATAGGTGTTTTAACGTCTTCGCACGCATTACCAATTAGCCTTAAAATGAAAAGAATGAGAAGTATAATATATGTAGGCGCTTAGTTGACTGTCATGGTTCGCGATTGGTTTTATCTTTGGGCGTTCTGAGAATTGCTAAAGAAATAGATGATTAAAATACGGGTTAGGTAGAATATTTGGTTATGATGTTTTGTTCGGACAATAGGATAAATTAGATTAGAAGAGAGGTGAGAGGAAATGAGTATAGTGTATGTTTTATATATTAATAGTTTTTATAATTTATTATATATATATATATATAATATTTAATTATATTATTTTATATATAATTATATATTATTATATTATTATATATATATATATTATTTTATATTAATATTTATATTTATATTATATTTATATATTATATATATAATTATATATTATTATATTATATATTATAACATGATAGCATCCTTGATTTTACTTTGTCCAAATCGTTTCTGAAGACATTTAAAAAAAAAATTTTAAACAATGTTTCTTTGACAAAAGAACTTACAATGTTTATCGAGTGTTTTAGAATGAAAGATGCGATTTCTACTTACAAACTAATTTCACACAATAGAGTGTTAAATTATTTTCCCCTCCTTTCTTGATTCCTTTTTTTCCCTAAATTTTATCGCATAAGCTTTATTAAAAAGATCTTTGGAAATAATGATTGTGGGAAATTGAAAACATAGTGAATATTTTGTTGGGATCTACAATTTACCACAAATATTTATAAAGACCATCTAAATTATAAATTATCTATAGGGGTTTATTATTTCTAATTTCGAACTGTTGGAATATTTAGATACTGTAGATATAATAACGATTTTTTTTTGTATATTATAATAAAATTAATTTTATATTTATTATTTATATATTTATTATTTTTTTATATATAATTATAAATTATTATAATAATATTATATTATTTATATATTATAGGTTATATTATTATATATTATTATATCATTTTATTTTATTATTAATTATATTATGTATATTAATAAAGAAGAGCAAGAAGAAGAGACAGAGAGGAGAGAGAAGAGTAGAAGAAGAAGTAGATAAGAGAGTATGAAGTAAGAAAGGAGAGAGGAGAGAGAAAAGCTGCGGTTCGTTATGCTTACTCAATTACGATCAGGTTTCCAACATTCGTCAGGTTTCGCTTCCGAACGGCAAATTTTCAATGTACATGGAAACGTTGAAAAAAGAATATAGTTAATAAAATTTAAAGATTAATAATAAACAATGGAAATTTGATGTTCGGATAAGTACTTGGTTCCCAAGAGAAAAAAAAGATCGAAGGTATAAAGCTGAATATTCTTTCAGACGGTCTTTGTAAGATTGAACTTGCCCTAAGTTGTCAGGTTCAAAGTTGCTTTTAATCATTGTATTCAAAGTCAATAAATCTCTTGATGCTTATATTTCAAGAGCTTTTCTTCTTGATACTCAGTATTTCTCTCTCCAATTTTTCCCTTTCTTTGGCTTTACTTAAAATGTCATCTTTAACTTTACTTATTCTTATTTTCCACTTGTTATTTTCCAACAGCTCTACAGTAGTCTAAATTTCTAATTAAGCAGGATTCTTTTTCCCAAAGCATTGGCTCTAATTTCAGATTAGAAGATTTCAATGATTTAACTCGTTCTCCACATTCAGACAACTAATTTATGTCTAGTCTCATAATTTTTTTTAATTATGTGGTTTTTGCAATATTGAGGTTAATTATAACTAGATGAGTATATTTACATGAGGGGTATCTATTTACTGTGGATTCTTGAATTTACGTATTGCATTTCCAGCTTGATATTTCTGCTATTGTCAACTTCTTCATGACCTGTCTATTAATTTTGCCATTATATTTTTCTTTGGAACTGGTCTTAACGTAAATTTTCTGATCATTAGAAAAGTTTTTAGTTACGTTTTTTTTTTTAATTACTTATATTGTGATTATTGATATACTATTTCTTATGGTACTTTTATTCATGTAACTATTAATTTATTTGTATTCCTATCAGAGTTACCTATAATGATAACCTAATTAACAGCTAACCGGATTTATAAAAAATACTTCTAATATATAATTTGATGTAAATTATAGAATAATGTTCTGATTTTCAATTATTATTTCTTATTGTTTTTTCTTCTGCTTGCCCAACACACTTATATACTATATGAAACACTAATACAATTATTTAATCTAATCTAATGACTCTAATTTGTTCAACAATTATCATTACTAGTTTTATCTTAATTATTTAAAAAATTCAATAAAAAAAAGCTTACTTATAAGTTTTGTTATAAAAACAAGCAATTAAATTTACAGCGGAAAATGACTTCTGTTTTAGTCACGATTTGGGAATATCTTTTGTTTTATTTATTCCACGTTCAGAATTATTGAAGCTCTCTTCTCTCTCTCTGCTCTCGACTTTTACTAATCTCTTATTTCTTCTCTCTCTCTCTTCTTCATCTCTTTCTCTCTACTTACTCCTATATACTCTCTTCTGTATCTCTTTCTCTTTCTAATCTTGTATTTTATTGAATAAGAAAAGACATGGTTATGTTTTATGGACAACATAATATTAAGTTACATATTTATTTATATAATTTCTATGAAGCAATAATTAACCATTATTATAAGCATAATAATTTACAGGTTCTCACATCCAGTTATAATTATTTATATATATATATTTATATAAATTACCCATAATAATATATAAATAAAATAATACAATAATACATATTTATATTATACTATATAAAAAGTATTTATCTAATAATATATAATAATGTATATATACTATAATTAATAATAATATTATATATATACAATAATTACTATATTTATATATACCTATAATAATTTGTATTTATATATATTAGTATATTATATATATAATTATTATACTATAATATATATATTAATACTATATACTATTATATATTATATTTATATATTTTAATAATATATTACATATATACTATATATTATATATTATATAATATAATAATATACAATATATTATATATATATATAATATAATATAATATTATAAACAGAAAACAATTTCCAACTTCATAATTGCACCGAGCAAAAGTTTTTTGTTGGAGTAAAATTATTGCGTCGTAGGTTCTTGAATTCTTCACAGAGCGCCTACACAAGTTATAATTGTTATAAACTTTCAATTTTTACGTAAACAAAATAGAGTTGAATGATATTTTATGAATATATATCAAGCAGGAAACAGAAAAATTTACAGTGAATATAGTTATATCTCATTATATATATTAATATTATATATATTTAATATATATATATTATATATATTATATATATATAGTATATATATATAATATTATATATATATATATATATATATATATATTATATATATATACTATATATTTTATTTATATTATTGGTAAAACTTAAGTTTCTTTCTGAACTTCGATTTCGATATATCGAAAATATATAGTGATCCGATATCTATCGATCTGATATAATAATATATATATTATTAAATATACTATTTATTATATATATATAATTTTATAATTATATATTTTATATTATTATATATCTATATCTATATTATTTAGCTCTAAGAAAGAGGCACAATCTTATCTAAAACTACACTCGGGAACAGGAATACATTGGTTGGAATGCTGGTACAATTTAGTGCGTTAAACAAAAAAAATGTAAATAAAAACATATATTGTTTAATACTTATAGTAATATGAGTAGAAAGCTATTTTGACTTTTTATACGTTTTTACTACTCGTTAAAATAATAGACTTTCTGTTATTTCTGTTTTTTATTTTCTAAAAGAAATTTCGATCATATACCGCACCGTGGCAGGAGTCGGGGTCTCTCGGCCTTGACGGGGAACTACGGGGTTGGACTATTTTCCCCCTCCAGCGAGGGTCTCCGGAACCCCAGCTCTTTGGTAATTTGGGGTGTCGCGGGGTTTCCTCGCCCTCCCTACGGGGTTGAAAACGTTCCTCCCTCTGTGGTTTCTCGTCGGTCGAGCCCCTACATTGCCGTGTAATACTTTACAAATAATATATTATATATTATATATATATATATATATATATATTATATATATATATATATATATATTATATATACTAATACCTACTATATATATCTACTAACCTATAACTATATATATTATAACTATGTCCCCCGCAGGCTCGAGCTCCCCCAAAAAAAGCAATTGTTATGTTTTATATTTTTTTTTTTTCTACATTTCTCTAAGCCAAATGTTAGCAGATTTACTCCAAATAATGTATTTCCTTCTTTCCTGTGCTATAGTGAGTTTTTGAGATATGTGGATTGTTGGCTCTTCTCCGAGGCTGCCCATACTATATATACTAAATCTATATATATATATATTATATATATTATCTATTATAAAATATATTTCTATTAATATAAATATTTTATAATATTGTTTGTAATATATACTATTTATAATATCAATATTTATATTATTATTTATTTAGTATCGTTCGGTGAGAAATTACTAATATTAAGTTAATGAAAATTTTTAACTCACTATGCTTATTCTCATTCTTAACTTTCACGTTTCTTTCTAGAAAATCACAAACTCTTTATAATTTATTTTTGTAGAAATGTTGAAAGCAAAACTGTAAAACAATTTTAATTTGTCCGCTTAAAATATCTTCAACCTCATCGTCAATAATAAGATCACACCCTCTCAACATATGGCAAATAATTTGACGCGTTTATTATATAAAGACTATTTTCCTCTGAAAGGTTCCAATAATGCTAGTTTTTTAATATAAAAATATTTATATTATATTATAATCTAATATTATATTAATTTATATATATATATAATAATATATTATAATATAATATAAATTATATCATATAATATAATAATATATATATATAATATATAAATATTATAATATAAAAATATAATGCTGAAATTTTAATATAAAAAAATTAAACAAATTCTAGCTTATTCCCAAATGGTTTTCCTCGATAGTTGTAATTTAATATCGAAATCGATGGTCAGAAAGAAACTTTAGTTTTACCATATATTACTACACATAACTAAAACACCCCAATAATACAAACTTACATATATATTGTATATATATATATATTATATTTTTTCAATATATTATTTATATCTTATCAATATATTATTATATATATTATTATTATAAATTATATATAATAATATAATTAATAATAATAATATAATAATAATAATAATAATAATAATAATAATAATAATAATAATAATTAAAAAGCCCTGCCCACTCGACACTCATCTTCGAAGAATCTGTAAAATAAGAAAATCAATATTAAAGGTCAAAATTCAACAATAAAAACTGCTTGAAAATGTTGGATGAAAGTAGGAGGTGGAAAAGTGTTTCACAGCTTAACTATTTGTTGTATGAACGAACAACTAAATTGGTTCAGTCTGTGATCGGTTAGAGAACCATGAGTCAATGTATCTTTGTGAGAGTATCCATAAGATCTGAAAAGTAATGTATTTTATGATGGTCCTTTAGAGAAGGTGATGTTACAATTTGTGAGTTCAAAGATTTTAATAAAAGTTAGAAAAATTGTTGAGGCGATGATATGGAAATCTAGAGCAGTAGACTTTGCTCTATTAATTAAGGTTTTGTGTTTGAATCAACTTAAAACTAGCCTTGTATATGAAAAAAATACTTCATAGGCGAAAAATGATACCTTAATACGAAGCTAGAACCATAGAAGTTTTAACTTTGTATTAAGGTAGAAGTTCTACCCTATTACAAAGCTAGAACTTCTATGGTTTTAAAAGCTTTGAGAGGACTTTGAAAGAGAAATAAAACCGAAATCGTTTGAAGTAGAGTTAGGGACAAGGTTTCACTTCATAGCTGCAATATATGCTGAAGGTAGTCATGTGCAAGTGCAAATAATTCAGAAGAGAATTCACAAGGTTTATCTTCAGAACTAGAAAAGTGTTATTTGATAAAGTAAAAATTAAAATCATTCAAAATTGAAAGTTCAGAAAATATGTAAGGAAGAGAATGTCTTCCTATTTCTAAAATTCCCTGGTGGACAAATTTTCAAAAGATTTTTTTCTTCAAGAAAGAAATTTTCCGATTTATGTTTTTTGATTTTGAATATGAAAGTACAGAAAGGTCAATTTGATATCGTTTCTTTTATAAACAGTAAGATTTTAAATCTTGCATATGTATAAATATAACTGTTTTACGAGAAAAAAAAAATTCTCTTAGGTAAGCAAGCAAGTTCAAATTTCCGATCAGGTTTGTTCTATCACCTCCAATTTCGATGCTTTCACATATCGCTTTTTATTATAGTGTATATATTAATAACACAATATAATGTGCTTCCTTTATAAATAAAAGGCATATTAAAAATGATATATTCATATTACAATGTGCTTATTTCATATACCCCAAAAAAAATTAATTGAAAAAATAAATAAATAATAACACACAAAGCAGAAAACTGACTTAGCTAGTATAGTGTATTATTTAGATTTTTTTATATATATTATATATAATATATATACTTATTATATATATATTAATATAATATATTATATATATATATATTATATAATATATATATATATATTATATATATGTATACTATATATATATATATATAATATATTTTATATATATATATTATATTATTATATATTATATATAATATTATATTATATATATTATATATATATATATATATTATATATACAAAAACAACACAATAATATGAAACAAATACATAATACAATACATATAATAAAAATATAAAAAACTAAACAAACTCCTTAACATCTCACTACTCTCAAACCTAACCTCACTTTAAATCATACTAAAAAAAAAAAATACAAATATATATATACTACTATTACTAACCAAACAATACCTCATATATATAAATAATAAAAACAAACATAAAAATACTATATAACAGCAAAATATTCATAAACCAGCAAAACAAAAAATCAATTCAGTTGCGTAGTTAAGTGCAATAGGCTGGGTAGGCTTGCCTATTTATTTTTAAGAATTAAATAATTAAGAAAACATAAAAAAATATAAAAAATGTTTAATATATTCAGAAACCATAAGAAAATTAATCTCCAAAAATCTTAAAGAATATAAAACCAAAATTTGAGGTGCATAAAATCGAGTTGCATATAACTGCTTAACTTTCCTACGCACATCGGCGTAGCTGAAATTAAATATATCCTATACTTTCTATGCTAGAGGCAAGCCCCCTCTCGCTCGTCGTACTCTCCGATGTTGGCCATAAATAGGTTTTGTTTTTTTAAAATTCTTTGGAAACCATGTTTCGCTTGCAATTTTAATTTTATTATTTAATTATTTTTGAGTTATTAATATTGGATGGAAATGGATGCTTAGTGTTGATTATTTCTAAAACAACCTTAGAATACATATTGATCGGCTTTTAGGTGAAATCTCTAAGCTTATTAAAAACAATAAGAAGAAGTTGACGAAAATCCCCAGATTATGAGAAGGCTAATAACTGTGAATTTAATTTATTTAGTTAACAGAATATATATAATATATATATATATATATATATTATATATATTATATATATATTTATATAAATATTATATATATATATATATATTAATATTATTATATATATATACATGTATAATATATATATGTATTATATATATATATAATATATATATCTATATATATAATATATATTATATATAATTATATATATATTATTATATTATATATATATATTATATATATATATACTATATATTATATATATATATTTATATATATATATATATATATATATATATATATATAATATTTATATTATATTATATATATAATATATATTATATATATATATAATTATATATATATCTTGCCTACCCATGTGAAAACATTATATATGCATATATTATTATATATATAATATATATATATATTATATATACTTATATATATATATATATATATATATATATATATATACTCACTTCATTTCCAACAGATGGTAGTAGGGTGCGTAATATGCACGGACATTGAATAGTTAAGCAGAAGATCATGACGTAAGTCGAAAAGAAAGCCCTCCCTCATCTCCCACCTTTAATCCTCGTCACCGTCAAAATTCCACCCTAGTGCTTCACAAGTCACAACACCTCGACTAACCTCCACTTGGTATCTCATCAATGTAGGGGTCATCCCCTGGGACAGATCCACAGACATACTCCCCCCTCACAAAACCCCTCCATTCACTCCTGTTACAAACCTTTCTTCTCGTCTCTGCAAAACTCGCATTCCTTTCCTTCAGTTACTCATTCACTGATTTAGTCCACTTTTTCTTTGGTCTCCCAACCGGTCGATTCCCAGCACACTCACCATTATACATCCTTTCCAAATAACCAATCCATCTTAATACACTCTCATTTATTCTCTCGTGTAGGTCTTTTTTTACACCACACAACTCACTAACACGTTCATTCCTCATTTCATCAATTCTTCTTACACCTAACACGCCCCTAAGATTATCCATATAAAGAGATTGCACCTTAGATCTATGCCTTTTACTCAACATCATAGTTTCACTACTGTACATTAACACCGGCAACAACAGACCCTCACGCAGAACCCTAGCTCACTCAATACTCAGTTCCATTATATTCACCAAGGATTTAATTGCACAAGCCATCTTCCTGGAATTCACAACTTTCCTACTACATTTCTGCATCATCCGTTCCCAACTTTTCAAACTTAAATTTAACCATTAGTAATTCTAACACTCACATGGAAAAAAAATCCATCTTAGCAGCTCTGTGCCGCAAGTCACTCATCATCAGAATTGTAACTGCTTTTGCTTTTCTCCCCCTCTCATCCCACTCCCACTCCAACACACCACACACACACACACACACACACACACACACACACACACACACACACACTCACACACACACACATTTCACCTCTCACCACTCGTCTTCAGTGCTTTCTTTCATCTTTGTTTCAGTCATGAAAATCAAATTTTACCCCTTCTAAATACATTCATCACCTATCTCCTCTTCTCCACGTCATTTATTCCTCTAACATTCCATTTCAGCTAAAATTTCTTTTTGGCATTCCTAGGGAAAAGATAAGTGCTAGTGAGTCGCTAACCCAACTATCACTGTCCTTTTAGTCGTCTTCTATAACACGAATAACGTACGATACGCGGATTGTCTCTCCCCGCCACACACACAGAGATATATAAAAAAAATGTTATCTGTAATTATAGTAGTGTTTTATGGTCCGTTTGAGGTACTGAGAGTCTACTCCATTATAAAAAGAATGTGGAAATGAGCGCAAGGCGGGAGAACCATTGAGCACTGAAATGTCATAGGATGTACCCTACATCCGAAATGCCCAATGGGATGTAATCTTATCGCTTCGAGATCGTCAACTCCAGTCTCTCTTTTTATTCATTATACAATTGATTTATAAATGTGTTGTTAACTATTTTTCAGGTTCTCATTTTCACATTTTATATACAGCTAGTAAACAGAAGTTGTAACTACTTTGGTTAACTATTCTAGAGTTTCTATTCGACCCTCTATTATCCCGTTAACAAATTTCCATGTAAATTCTTTAAAACTTTCAACTTTTAAGTCATTCCGTTTTGCTTATTTTAATTCATTTTTAATATCCAAGTTATTCTTCATATACGTAGCAGTTAGAATAAATTTTCAGTCTTTTTTTTTTTAAATTAAACATTTATCATATACTATATATATATATATAATTAACTATATATGTAATATATTTAATACTAATATTATATGTAATATCTACTTATTATATATATTATACATATATATTTAATACATATATTATTATAATTATATTATATAAATATATATTATATCTATATATTATATTATTATATATATAAGTGATAACAAAAAATTTAAATATATTTTTTATATATATATATATATATATATATATATATATATATATATATATATATATATATATATATATCATGGTACAGCAGACAGTCACAAGTGAGTTTTTATTGCGATTCAATGTAGGCAAATTGAAGATTGTAAGATGTGTGAGATATAGCTGTAAATTTTCCCTTTTGTAATAAGGTATATTTGCCGTAACACCTTTCACTTCTTCGGGCCATGCATTCTCATCCCTCTCCTACACATGTCAACAGCTATAAGATTATGGGAGAAAAATTGAGGTCTGAGCTTCATTTCGAGTCCTCATCAATACAAACGGGGTTAAGAATTGGTGACTTCCTTAGTATGCAGTTGGACTTTCTTCAGTGTGCCGCACAGGACTATACGGAGAAGAGCAATTTGATATTATAATGTTTTACCTGACGCTAGGATATGAGCCTGTCAAATAAAAAATGTAACCGAAAGAGCGAAGCAGCTCCCTCTCAAGGCAAATTATTTTAACGCAGAAATGACTGCGGTAAAGGTCGATCGAAGGCTCAGGCATCAGGTCTCACGGCGTCCGGGCTCCGAATCCAAAAATCTACCGGTTAAAAATATATTATTATACATCGTAATAATAAAAAGTTCGAATAATTAAGAATTCTGAGACGAGCCTCAAGAAATTTCTTTCCCTCACATCTGCACTATGGGCGGGAAACATGGCTGGGTGGGGTGTGGCCCCGAACCTCATATATATATATAAATTATTATATATATTATTAATGATCTAGGTCAATAGTAATTCTACTTGAAATATAGATATAATTGATTCTATATATAATTAGTAATTAAGTATATATATGACGCTATAAATACTAATATATTATGTATATATTATATTATATATATTACTATTAATATATATTTTTTCTATTAGTCGTATAATATATATAATATATTATATATATATAATATATATATGATATTATAATATAATTATATATATTATATTATATCATTACTAGATTATATTATTATTATATATATATATATATACTATTTTCTTCAATATATATATACTTTACTAAATAGTAATACTAATGTGCCTTATAATTGTATTACGTGCAAGTGAAGTTATGTATATAGGCGCTATATTAAAGCTCTAAAATAATGCCGCCTATAAACATTATAAATTTTTCAGAAATGAAGAATGGTCACTAAATGTATATCTGTGCAATAATTCTGTATGTATTGACACAATTAGAAATTAGATCGTCCCCAATCGGATATGAAGGTTTAGTCCTCAAAATAATCTCTTTAGTCATGTACAAGATAATGTTTGAAATAGACTTTTTATGTCTAAAATCCTCAAAGCGCTAAATTTTGAGATAAAATTCTCTATGCGACACAAGAATAGTTGGACGAAAGAAAACATCCACGTTTGTTGTTATATGAAAAAAAAGCACACAGTGTGGACCCGGGGTTTTTTTGTCGTTTTAATGCACGATTAAAAACCCCGGGAAAAAAACGGGGAAACTATGTGTTTGTTTTTCTCCATCTTCCTTATTTCCCTTTTCCAGCCAATAACCTGACAATATTAGGCGTCATTGAAATTAAATTGTTTGTTTTTTAGTTAATTTATAATTTCATTTTATAACCTCCAATTTAAATTTTTTGAAGCTATTGACAAAGAACAAAGAGAGAAATGAATGCGGACATCTTGGGATAGTGTCTGAATCTTTCCATACGGAGCACGTGGCGACAAAAAGTAAACGAACCAAAAAAAGATGTACATATCATACAAGTGTGCAATTAGCCGCAATTTCAAAAATATTGATAAGGAGATAAACAGTGATAATGTAAAAAAAAAAATTTGTAAGTTTGTTTTGTAGTATTTTATTTTGGCAATTTCTGAATGTGAATTAAATCAAAGTGTAAATATAAAGGAGTTGAACAACGTATGGAATCTTACAAATGTATTGCCTAGACAGAAAGGGAGACGATTCAATCTAATTTTCCGTAGCACTGCTAGAACATGTAGACAACCAATTGAAAACTCGCGTTATCTGGGGTATCTGATACACCACCAAACAAATCAAAAGACATTGTGTAAAATGTAACGCCACTTGAAAATGGCCGGACCATTCTATAAAAACCATGAATTCCCCGGCCCACAGTATTTTCATAATTTTTTTATTTAGGTTATCCACCCCCAAACTAAAAGAAATTCTTGAAATAAAACTCGATATTGAATTGACAGGGATGATGGATACTTGAAATGACCCAAAGTACGCTCTCTCAAAGACTAGTTACCTTACATCGTAAATAGAATAATACAGCATCGGATAACTATATTCAGACCATACCGGCTACTTATTATGATGTAAAGATAAATAAAATATGATTTAATATAAGTGATCAACATTATCCCTCTTTATGGATACATTATTATCTTCAAATTTCACATAAAAATTAACAGTACTAGCTAGCAAATTTCAATTTGAATATTAGCCTGGGAGGACCGTTATGAAATTAAATTCACGCCTAGTAATCCTAAACTATTTAATTGATTAAATAGACTTTTTAATTTGTTATTATGGAATGTACAAAAAATAATTTTGAATATTAATATTATACCTTTATAATTTTAGTATATAAAATTTTGTTAAATAAATAACTGTTTTACTTTTATAAGGTAAAAATGAATAAATAATATAAATAAAGGACGTATTATTTACATATTTATATGAGTCGATTAACTAGGCTTGACTTAATATATGTATATATATAGAGGAATATATTAATTATATTATATAATATAATCATAATAGATATATATTACACTGGATATATTAATATATATATATATATAATAATATAATATATTAAAAATATAAATTAATATATAGTATTTACCTGTCACTATGTACTGAAAATACCCTATAATGCTACACGACAGTACACCGCCCCTACACCCCCCCGTTTACTACTTACCTACTCACTACCTACCACTTACTTATATATAGTATACCATAAAAATATATTTATTATATGTTACTTAATATATATATTTATACTAATTATAATTATTGGTATATACTATATATTATATATTATATATTAATAATATAATATATTATACATATTTCAATCAATATATAAATATTTACCTATCTTATAATATATAGTACCTATTAATATAGTAAATACTACACTATGATTTGAACGGACGTACTACACTCCTTTTATAGATTAATTATTCTTATCTATCATATTACTTAAAAATATAAAATATAAACTTACAAACTTTATATTGACAAATATATTAATTATTAATTATACCTCTATATATTTACAAAATTACTATTTTATTTATTATAATTCCATTCATTATGAATGTATATATAAAATTTTATACTATATATATATATTATTATATATATTTATATATATATATACTATTATTATATCATATATGTATATTTATCTATATATATCCACAATACTACTACTACATATAATATTATATATTACGGTAATATACTCAGGCCTATTATCTATACAATAATATCTAGCCCCCTATAATACAACTCATACATTACAATAATACCACTACGATATACCCCCTACTATCCATTAATATTTATTGTAATATACCCCATCAATATATTCCATCCCAAACTTTAAATAACTAAACTATAATATATATTCACAAATCTATATTATACTATAATAATGTCTGATTAATCCGATATATAAATATATTATCATTATTACCGGGTATAATACAGTAATAAAATGCACAGTTTCTTAAAGTAAATTCCTTTCATATTAATTCAAATGATATATAGAACTAGACCCTATAGGTAATTAATATTAAAGGCTGATGCTCCAATCAATTAGAAAACATCATAATAATATTATATACCGTCACAACATATTTTATTAAATATAAATATCAAATTAGCCAAATATAACCTTAAGTAACAGGAAAACTAAACCGCTTAGTAGTCCTCAGTACGATCAACATTCAGTCTAATGATTATAGTTCAGGTCTAATCCTTTAATTAATGGCCAAAATTAGCATATATATTGGGTCAAGAGGAATACCCAAAGAGTGCTACACGGATACTGCGATAAATCAAATCCTTCCAAAAATACTCTTCATAAAAATATAAGTGTTAAGTGAACGGCCTGACAAATTATCACTTATTATACTCTGTTTATTTCAATCCCTCACAATGTTTACTCTATTCAAAACCGCACTAATCCTACCTATACTATGATAGATTATTTTTACGCATGTCACCCTTATGCAACCCATCACAACCCACGACCCATTATAAGTAACCAACCCTCCGTATGATACCGCCATTGCAACCAAAGATCTCTCTTCTAAAAAACAAGAATATGGTTACTTTATCAAACTGCGATCACACCAAGCACCATAAGCCACACTCCCATCGCAGCAGTAATTATATAATATGTATATGCCCATATGAAGATTAGCTGAATAAACACAGGCTGAACTAGAGCCATATCCCCTCCACCATAACTCATCTGCCCATCTCATCTCCATGCAATCGCACACTTATAATGCCTCCAACCATAATATCACTACCATGCCAACTATATACCACCAC
>JABUQX010072321.1:0-43982 GCA_015478945.1 Trachelipus rathkii
TTATTATTATTGTTATTTAAATTAATAAAATGAATTTTTATTATTTCATTTATTACTGTTTATTAAAGGTAGTATTACCTATTAATTATTATTATTATTTCTGTGATTGTATTATTTTTATTCTTATTATTATTATTATTATTATTATTATTATTATTTATTATTATATTATTATTATTTATTCTGGTTTGTTTATATCAAAAAAATACCATGCCTATTTTATTATTTTATTATTATTATTATTAGTTATTTTATTATTATTATTATTTTATTTTATTATTATTATTATTATTATTAATCAATTATATTATATCTAACTTATATAATTCTCGAAGGCAGGGTCAGTGCCCTGTCTACTTCAACTTGATGATTGATCTATCATAAAACAGTTTGTTATTGTAGATCTCATTGAGACCTTATTACCCCAATACAACTCTTCATTATAATAAGTATTATTTGTTATTGTGATTCTCATTTTAACTATTATTACCACTATCAAATAATTATTACCTATTATTATTATTACTAATTTATCTCAAATTTTATTATTCTTTCTTACGACTTTCTCACTAATATATTATTATTATTATTCTTATTATTATTATTTTAATTTTATTTATCTCATTATTATTATTATTATATTATTATTATTATCATTATTATTCATTATTATTTTATTATTATTATTATGTGTTTATTCATTATTATTCAATAATTATTATTAATCACTAAATATTATTGTTAATATTATTACTAATTAATGACCTTAATTTCAACAACGGTTGATCTAATGAGTAATTATAAATTTTCTGATAATGATGATATAATTAATTTATTATTATTATTATTATTATTATTATTTTTTTTTATTATTATTATTATTATTATTATTATTTATTTTTTATTATATTATTATTATTATTATTATTTATTATATTTTATTATTATTATTATTATTATTATTATTATTATCTTTTATTATTATTATTTAATATGTATTATTATTTTATTATTATTACTTCTTAATTATTAAATTATTAATTATTATTATTATTATTATTATTATTTATTCTCTTAATTATTATTATTCATTATATTATTATTATTCTTTCCTTATTTTATTTTATTATTAGTTATTTACTCAATTAACTATTTTGCCTAATATTTTAGAAGTAGCACTATTAACTGAGACGACTTTTGTAATCCTAGATTTGTCCATGTTATATTGTGTCTTGGGCGCATCTAAGTTTCCTTAGATATCTTTGCTTATTATGAACACTTTATCCCTATCAGATCGACTTATTCATTATTTTTGCCACATTTTGTGCTATCATCTCGTTTCAGACTCCTCATCTATCATCTTGTGGCCATCAAGTGCTATTCTCATAATTCTCATCCCTATTATTATTAATTATTATTATTAATTATTATTCACTTAGTCGTCTCCACTCTACAGATTACTTATGTTAATCTATTACATTCCACATCCTCATTCACACTCTTTGTTCATTTTATCTATTCTCATCTTCTTTCATCATTTTCATTACATTACAGTCTTCATCTATTAATATTTCAATACTCTTAAAATATATTTATTTAACTTTTATAAATTATATTTATTTATATTCTATATTATTATATTATTTTAGTATTTCTATATATATTAATATATATTTATTTAATAATATGTTTATATAGGATATATGGAGTTAATAATTTGTCAGAAAATTAGGATAATATATATTTTAAATAGGGAATTGGTGTTGAGCTTTTTAATTATTCATCACTCTAACTATGATACTGTTGAGATTTGAAAATGTTGCAATCTCTTAGTATGTGTGTGTGGTATGTAGTGTGACACATCCTTTGGAATATAAGAATTGGAGGTGATCTCAATTATATATATAACATTGATGCATAATCTAATTTATTTTTGAATTGAAGATATGGTGTATTGAATTGTAGTAATTATATATGTGATTTGTTTGTGTATTGAGGTTAATTAGTTTGATTTGGTGCAATAGGAAATAAGTGCGTATATTTTATTTTTATTTGTGTTAGTTATTAATTAGTCTTATATTGATGGATCATTTAGATATATAGTGTGGGGAGGTGAGGATTAATAATGGTATGGGTTATTGAGGGGGCGCAGTAGAATAGTTTTGATATAATATGATATATATGGTTAAATTTTCTACTGTTGCAAAATCTTTTAAATAGATTGAAAAATTTTGAGAGTGTAGAAAGGACACGAGAAAATAAACGGAGGTGAGACTTTAGTTGTAGATTTCATATTATTTATTGTAGAGCATTTTTTTGAATAATATATAGTGATTTTTTTTTAAATATATATAATATATGTTATTTTTATTATTTTGTATTAGTGTAATAGTTATTCTTCTGTGTATTAAGTTGATTGATTGTTGAATGACATGAGGTTAGCAATGTATATATGATACTAGTATGGAAATTTTAATATATATATATAGGTAATGATAATTTTAGTTTATTATTATTTATTTATGATTTTTAAATTAATATATAATATTATATTTTGATAAAGTTTGAATTTGTGCTTATATAATACTTAATATTTTATTGTTATGTTTTTCACACGAAAAGCAGAAGAATAACGTTTGAGAGGGATTGATAGAGAGCATTAAATGACAAATTGGTTACTGTGATCTGGGAAGAGAAAGGGTGGCATATATAGAATAAGAAACATGAAATATGAAGGTGGCAGAGGGAAATGTGTGTGAAATCACCATAATCTTGAGAACACTATTTGAATGAGATAAAAAACATGATTAGACAAAGAATGATAGAGGGAGAGGAAATGAAAAAAATAATATGGAATTTGCAATGTCTAAGTTTTTTTTTTTTTGTTTGCTCACTTGTGGTTATTTTGCAATATAGGGCGCTAATGAAATGATTAATATATTAAATAGAGATAGACGCTCACAGTTATATTCTAGAAAGGACATGTGTGACTGAGATGGGTAAGTTTAAATTGTATATATTTTATCTTTTGAGAGTGTCTCAATACAGTGTGAGTATAAGTCTAATTATTCTAGAGACTTGTTCCGTGCAAAAGTGAAAATTCAGAAGAAGTGTATATCTTTAATAATAGATATGACGACATAAGAAGTTGAACAAAGTCACAATATTTGTGGCACGGTGTGGTTTATACGAAAGATATAGTTTTGAGCTCATTAATTGAAATAAAGAGTGATTGTTTTTTAAAAATAGAAAAAATATTTTAATAATTGAGTAGTGAGGCAGGGAATGTGCTATGTCTTCTTTTTTATTCATTCCAATTTGTTTATATGGATGGGGTTATGAAAGAAAGTGTGAGAAGAGTGTGGAAATGGCAAGGGGAACGATTTGGTGGTTAGAAAATTCAAAGGGTTGGGGGGGGAGGGCATTGTAAGAGTCGCTCTCGTTATTCTGCGTAGCAGAATCAAATCCTAAAGCTAGATATGACAAAATCAAATCCAAATATTTCACCCATTCTCCAATTGCGTTTTGTCGATTTTTGTTGTGCGAATTCCAGCGACTCCCGGACACAGTCTCATTGAAATCGACTGGCGGTGTTCGCATCGTGAATCAACATGCTTAATCTCCAACGTATACTCTTTGCTCAAAAAATTAAAACCAAGTTTGGTATTATACAGACCACCAATGCCGTCAAGAAAGGAATCATAGACTCCCATTCGCCAACGTTAATATTGCACAACAATACTTGCGTAATAAAAAGATAATAATTGCTGGTAGATTTCAACATTGATGTAGGATACTAACAGTCCTCTGACACCATGTCCCGACATTGACTATCTCCGCATGAAATACGTCTCGGACGTCGCAACAAACCTGACTACTTCGCAACTCTTTCATCTATCGGTCCCTTCTTTGAACAACTCAATTTTTTATAACACTGTAACACATCCGTCCATATTCAAACAACATTAGAAAGACAGAAATCCAACTTTAATTGACCAAGTTTGGGAGTAACATTAGAGGCCGCAATATCAAAATCAGATTTGTAATCAAGAAGACCTATCGGACTCATTATCGCCTAACCGTGTCTCCTCGTACAAATTTCTGTACTTAAATAAAACTTCACAACAGTGAATACCACACACTATAAGATAAAGGCATGATAAAAATGAAAATCTCGCCGGGGAATTTTAGAAATACGAAAAATACATATGAGATTGACTACTATTCATCGTCACATACAACATGGAGGGGCGAACGAGATTAGACGTACCGACGTTCAAAATTCTTTAACACAGCCTTACTCACGCAATTCATCATACCACAATATGCTTCGCCTGTCACTGGATTTAATGTGATACCCATGATGGAGACATTTGGAAGAGAGAAGAGAGTGAGTTAAGAGTAATGCCCCATACAATAGTTATAGGAATATACAAGTGGATAAATGCCACAGTGAGCGCAATAGAGTAACATCTATAGATGATTTTATATTCAGAGAGAGTCATAACTTGGTGGTTATGGCCCAGGAAATACATTAGAAGAAGAGAGATGGTATTTAGAAAGCCGAGGATTCGGTAGGAGATTTGCAGAGGTGTTTGGTAAATATATACGAGAGAGATATATAAGTATGTATTGGTGATGAAAGAAAGCTCACAGCTTGATATAGGATCTCAAAGAGTAAAAAGGGTCTAATAGTGAGGAGAAATTATGTGTGAAGTGAGGTACAAGTCCTTTAGCAGAGAGTGTTGAAAGTATTATGTTAGAACTAGTGTTCTAGAATATTCCTTAGGTAAAAAGTTTCTCTTCCACTCGTTCTGGCCTTTGATCCTTCTATAAACTAGTCGAGACAAAAGATAAAGGATCTAAAAACATTACACTCAAAAATTTTTACACTTTTGAATCTCAATATTTTCATTATCGTTGCTAGTAGTAACAGCAGGAAATTGCCGCAACAAACATAATACTAATAAGTGTTCGGAATATGAAATAAGATAAAAAAGAGGGAATGTATAAGTCGACAGGAATATAGAATATGCCAGAAGTGGGTAGTAGGGACTGAAAGGGTTGTGATAGGTGGGGCCAGAAAACGCAAAACTGATATAAAAGCCGTGAAAACTAGTGCATTTATTTAGAATGAAACATAAAAACATAAGAGAAACAAATCGGTATCTGTGG
Organism: Trachelipus rathkii; assembly: GCA_015478945.1. Lineage (NCBI taxonomy): Eukaryota > Metazoa > Arthropoda > Malacostraca > Isopoda > Trachelipodidae > Trachelipus > Trachelipus rathkii. The sequence goes on from JABUQX010072321.1 coordinate 5,176, forward strand.
CGGGTGTTCTTGAGAATTTCTGGCGCATATATAGGTACACTAGTATGTGTCACTTATGAGTGTGAAGTTGTAGGCTTAAGGGGGGTCTACGCTATAGATACTAAAATATATAAAAAATATATGTTACAAATTCTTTCGATTTAAAATTAATAGATGAGATAAAATATATGCTTGAAAAATATACTTCTGACAACATTTTTCTTTTAACACATAAATCCCAAAAAACCAATAAAATTGTCTAAGGATATATTTTTTTACCCGTAATATTTTTAATTGTCATAGTTTGAAAAAACAGACTATAATATAGTTAAAAGGATAATGCCGAGTAAAACGAGTCAAGAGAGTATAAAGAACGAGCGTGCCACCCTTTCGTTAACATATTTTCGCATTACCTCAAGAAAATAAAATATATTAAACATACACCTGGATATCATACAACAGAGAATTTTCCCAAGCCACAGATATTATATAAAAAAGCTCGCTAATACACTAGCTTAACATTATTTCTCCCCTGCACTAAAAAGGGGACTTACCAAAGTTCGATCCCTAATGTTAAAATAATAAAGAAAAACCGCGGAGTACCTTTAAAAAGGTGAATATAAATAATCAAAATACTATTAGTAAAGGTGAAAGATTCCGTTGAAACATTTATTTTTGATTAAAATCGGCATAATTAATACGAATAAATGTGGGTGAATTACCCTACCTACATTGTAATAATATTTTATTTATAATACGTACTTTTAAAAGGAATATTAAGGATAATATTATAATATATATATTTTATATATATTACTATATTAAATATATGCAAGTTTGTATTGTATAATATTTTAATTAATACTTATAAATATAAGTTTAATATATATTCTATAACATAATATAAATATACTTTAACTAATAATTAGTGTTATGTTATAATATGACTACAATTTTAGTTGTCTATAATATGGCTATATGTATATACTTATAATTATATATATATATAATATATATATATAAAATATATATATATATTATATAGTATATATATATATATTATATATAATTTATATAATATAATATATAATATATAATATATCATTATATATATATATAATATATATATTTATATATATATATTACATCATATATATATATATTATATATAATGAATACATGTGATATATAATACTATTGAGAATAAATTATAGTATAATAATATATATATATTGTGAGAAAATTTATAGTGAGATATATATATATTTATAATATATATATTAATTTATATTTAATATTAAATAATATAATTTACTAGGATGAATAAGATCTCAGTATTATAGTTAATTTAGTGTGAAAAATATGTTCAGATAATACTGAGAATAAATTGCGGTGTTTCCACCAAGAAGATCTATTTATCTAGGAATCCTAACTCCTTTTCTATACCTTTATTTATTAATCAAATGAATAATGTTATTTCACATTATCTATAATATAATATACTTTTTGAGTTGCAATTCTCGCTGAATGACATATTCAATATATTAATTAAGTATATAATGAATCACACCATTCTATTCCACATGAAAAAGACACAACTTAAATTCATTTAAAAATAAATTTCATATAACATATTGGATTTGTATCCAGATACAATAAATTTTCACTAATCTACAAAAAACGTCATACATTCTTATTAGTTAAAACTATATGATGATAATAATTTCAACTATATATCATAAAAGTAGGTAATGTTATTGAAAAGAGAGAGATATCAAATGCAATAATTACTTGGGTAATTCAGTTGAAAATGAAAAATTATCATTTAAAGGAAGCTCTCTGCAATTAAAAACATTGGAACCTATATAGAAATAAATTGTATTATATTACTAGTTAAAAAATAAGCAAATGTATTCACTTTAAAATTAATTATATACTTGAATTAAAAGATATTTTATATGTACAAGTAAAACCCCACATTTTTGACTATTATTGCCTTCAGTATAGCGGCACAGCTAAACATATCAGCATATATATCAATCTCGTCATTATTATTTACTAGCACAAAAAACAATATTTATACGACTTCTAAGCGGTAGCAAAAGTTTCTTATATGATCATACAACACCTTTGTTTAAAAGCTTAAAATATTGGCAGTTCGAAGACCTAACTTAAGTTTCTCTTCTAAAAGCAGCAGCAATCAAAATCATAAATAACAAAGTGCTTGTAACTTAAACTTTATTAACAATCTAATTTTCATAAATCAGATTAAGAAGAAGCAGAAGCTTCTATGAAATAGTTCTCTCTTCTTCATCATAAAATATCCACCTTAATCTATCGTCTTTAAAAAAAATACGACAAGAGAAGCACTAGCTATAAGCGGGCTTAAATTCATATAGCGAATCTGAGATATAATCTAAAAAATGAAGGATTCTTAAAATAAAAGCATTTACAATTAAACTCAAAAAAATCTATATTATTTATTATTCATTAATTATTATTAATTAATTTAATTATTAATTTTAATTATTATTATTATTATTTATTTATTAATTATTATATTATTATTAATTATTATTTATAAATTTATAATATTATTATAATTAATTTATTATAATATTATAATTATTATTAATTATTATTAATTATTATTTTTTTAAATTTATTATTATTAAATATATTATTAATTTATTATTATAATCTATTTTTATTATATTATATATTATTCTATTTTAATTATTATATTATTATTATCTATATAATTATTATTATTAATTATTATTATTATTATATTCATTTATTAAATTATTTATTATTAATTATTATTATATTTAATTATTTTTATAATTATTATTATTTTATATTTTTTACTTAATTATTATTATTATTATTATTATTATTTATTTATTAAATTATTATTTCTCATTATCATTATCATTTATCAGATATCGTTGACATTATCACAATACCTATTAATTTATTATTAAATAATTATTATCATTATTAATTTTTTATTATTTATTCTTATTTTATTTTTCTTATTTTATTACAAATTATAATTATTAATTATTATTGTTTATTGTTATTTTAGTAACTGAATCATTTATTTGTTATAATTTATGAAGATCTAATACTAATCTTACATTATAATTATTTATTATCATTCCATTATATTATTTTATTTTTATAATTATTATTAATTATTTATTATTTATTTTATAATAATTATTATTAATTTAATATTTAATTTATTATTATTAAATAGGTAATACTATAGATTAATATAATATAAATTATATTATTATAAATTATTATTAATTATTATTAAATTATAATTATATTATTACAATTATTTTATATATTTATTATATATTTTTAATTATTTTTATTTCATTTATATATTTAATTTTTAAATTATTATTATTGATTATTATCAAATTTTTTTAATTAATTTTTATTTTATTATTTTTAATTATTATCTAATTTTTTATTTATTAATAATTAAATGATATTTTATTATTAATTATTATTATTATCCATTGCTTCTCATTTATTTTAATTTTATATATGTTTATTGATTATTTTGTATATCTGAATTATTATTATTATTATTATTATTTATTATTATTTTTATTTATTAAAATTTATTATTAATTTATTTAATCTAATTATTATTTATTATTAGTATTATAATAATATTATATATATATAATTATTAATTTTTGTTATTACTAGGCTATAAATTTATTTATGTACTTATTTCTTATATGATTTGTGTGTTTGGATTGTTAATTATTATTATATTAAATATTTTATAATTTTTTTAAGAAGAGAAAGTGTTTTTTAATTTCTCTCATGTTATTAAAAATAAATTATTATTGATTAATTAATTATTATAATATTATTATTTAATTATTATTAAATAATATTTAATTTTATTTATTATATATGTAAATTATCATTTTATAAGTAAGAGGTATAAATATAATACATCTGTTGAAGTACGGGACCAGGTTAATATTTTTAGTTAGAATCGAAATAAATAATATAAAATGCTTAAACCATAACAGCACTGAGGTATAACCTCAAATATCACATTATAATGTAGCTTATCAATGTCGTTCTGCAAGATCAATTATGTAATTGTTATTATTTATTATTATTATTATTTAATTATTTTATTATTTATTAAATATTTTATATAATTAATTATTATTATTATTATTAATTATTATTAATTATTTAAAATTAATTAAATATTTTATTATATATAATTATTATCAAATTATCATATTATCATTATCATTATCAAATTTAATCTTATCATTATATTATTCAATTATTATTATTATTATTATTATTTATATTATTTATTATTATTATTATTAATTAATTATTTATATCAATTTAGTTATTAATTTATTATTATATTTTTATTATTTATTTAATTATTATATTTATTATAATATTATTATTATTATTATTTTATTATTTAATTATATATTTTATTATTAATTATTATATAAAATTTTATTTAATAAACAAAATATATTAATGAAAAATTTATTATTATTAATTATTATTATTATTATTTATATATTTATTTTATTATTAATATTTTATTAATTTTATTTATTATTTATATATAATTATAATATTATTATATTATTATATTAATTTTATTAATTTTTGTTATTAGTTATTTATTAATATTTTTTTTATTATATATATTATTATATATTATTATTATTATATATTACTTTTATTATAATAATTAATTATTATGAGTATTATTAAATTATTTATTTTCTTCTTATTAATTTTATTAATTTTATTATTATATTTATTAATTTTTGAGTTATATTTTATTAATATTTATTATTATTATTATATATTAATTTATTTATTATTTATTATTTATTTATTGATTATATATTTAATTTATTAATTTATTTTTTATTAATTATATATTATTATTAAATTAATTATTATTATTATTATTTTATAATTATTAATTAAATATATTTATATAATATAGGTAGTCTTATTTCTTTCTAATTGATTTTTTATTATATATTATTATTATTATTATCTATTTTGATTTATATATAAATTATTAAAAATTATATGATTTTAATAATTTTTTATTAATTTATTTTTATTTTTATTTTAGTTTGAAATTAGTTTAGTTATCTTTTTATTATTATTATTTATTATATTATATTAATTAATTTATTTATTAATTTTATTTTTATTATTATTTATTAAATATATTAATTATTTAATTTAGTAGTAATAGTAGTTAAGTAAGTGTAGATTAGTATTAGTTAGATATTAAGTAGTAGTGTATTGTACCATTTTGGGATCCCTCAGCGATTTCTCAAAAGTATAAGAGGTATCGGGTCTGAAAACTTGGAATATAAAGCTATGATATGTGTAAAGATAAGGACGAACGGTGTAATTTCAAAAGGTACTGTGGGATGTTATAGAGGGGGTCCGCCGAAGGGGTTGCGACGTGACGGGATATTGCGATCGCCACATCCTTGTGGCGTGATCTGAGGCGATCAAGATTAGGCTAAATAGCGTTAGGTTACGAGGCGTGATGACGTAATCTCGTCCGAGACGAGAAGTGCGCGAGAGCGCGCGCGTGCACACACACACAAACCACACACACACGTAAAACTACTAATGTGAGATTATTGTTATTATTATCTAATAATACGTCGAAGAAGTGTTTCCGCAGGAAACACACTTCTGAGTGGTTTTTTAAGCCCTTCTGCGTCACCTTTCTTGGTGTGTAATTCAGCACCAGGCAAACCGTACTTAAGCACAGTACTGCAAACCGCACTGTACTGCACAGCTCCGCTCGAAGTGAAGTGAAGGCATAGAGCTATCGTAAATTCCACAAACTTGGTATAGTGATTTATTATTGTGTGATAAACCTGATCCATAAAGCGAGTTTTTGGTGACCTAGGTCACCCCTAAGGGCGAGTGTTGCCACCATTAACGCCAGATGGTCCAAATTCGTCCCTGGTCATGTTAGCTTACGTAATCGGGCTAATTTGGGATGTGAGCTAAATGAGTGAGGTAATCTCAAAATCGGAGACGAGAATTACGTCCCTCTGCGTCCCCCGTAGGGGGGACGGTAGCCCCCTAAAATTAGAAAAATATCTTAAAAGAGTTGAAAATTGGAGACAGGAAATTAAAAAAGAAGGGGGGGGGGAAGGGGTCGGAGTCGGCGTCGGAGACGGAGTTGGAGTCGGATTTGGATTCGGAGTCCAGGGACCCCACCGGAGGGGGTCCCTTCCCGAAAAAAAAAGAAGAAGAAATGCATGGAATGCAACAGAGGAAGAAGAAGAACAGAAGGAAGGAAGAAGAAAGGAAGGAGGGAAAAGACTAAAGGAAGAATGAGGAAAGGAGGAAGGTCTGAGAGAGGATTCAGAGTTGGTAGTGGCACCGGTGCTGGGCCGGTGCGGCTTGCCTAGTTAATAAGATATCTGTAACACAATGTTGGGCTGGTCTTTAAATATAATGTTGAGTGTGGGTCTGTAGAAATTGTTCGACAATAATGGTTTCAGAACCATTGTGAAGAAAAAAAAATAAATAAATAAATAGAAATTTCGCTTATTCTTTTTTATGTTTACTAACTATAACAAATGTCTACTGTTTATTAACAGTACCCTAAATCAGTAAATCAGTAATCAAGCCACCATCCAATCCACCATCCTGTCACCCTCGTCTGTCCCCAGGTTGTGAATCTATTGATGTGGGTGAGAGACAGAGCTATTGATTCAAGTCACATTTCGAGTATCCTTTGGATAAAACATAACATAAATCAAGAGGTTCTTTATAAAAGATCAAATCAATATATGCTGCACGTAACAAAGTTTTCACATTAATAAAGCTTACTTAGCATCATGCTGAACTATGAATATAATAACCCAACGACAAACTTACACATCTTAAATCAAGATAACGTCAACATTAAGACAAAGTTCACTACTTAAACACCAGTAAAGTAATTAACATACAGGGCCAAAAAGTAACTTAAATTCACGAGGACACTTGTGGGTCAAGCAATGTCTCTAAAAACATTGAGACAATGTAATAGATTATTAGGAGAGCATTAACATGAGGTAAAGATAAGAGAGGATTTAATCAAAAAAACCCTCTTTAACAATATAATCTCTTTGTCGTATTTTTCTTTAAATCAGAAACACAAGGCGAAAGTAATGCTAACGTAACTAAGTTTTTCATTATTAATAAAGTCAACAAAATTAGCATTACCAGAAAAAAACTAAGTATAATATAACAAACGACAAACCTGACACATCTTAAGCAAGAATAACTGCTAACATTATACAACGATCCAAACTTATTTCAACAGTAAAGTAACTACAAAAACGTAACGCTAGATTCTTCTTTATTAAGTAAAGTTTTTAACTCTCTGTAAAGCTAAACTATGAACATTAACATACTTAACAACACACACCACTATCTACCACACACGCCACTGTATGTCTTATTGACGGACACTCATCACACACACACTACTACACCGAAGAGACGCACACACACACCACACACACACACACACAACCAGAAAAACGAATAAACAGCCATTTATCAATGTAGTCAATAAATCGAACATACGAGGGAGAAAACAAGTTTTTCGTATTTTATAACATATAACTTTCATTGAAAAGAGCGTTATAAATACACAAAAACATAAGTTTATTTTTAAAATTTATCATGAGTTTTTTCAGCGACCATAGGATTCAAGTTGGGTCGTCTAATAGTATCTCCTCTAAAGATCAACACCCTTTGAAAAGAATGTAAGTAAATAAAGGCTTCTAGCGAGCAACTAAAACACCCATTTATTGCGGTATATTTGATCATGGCAGCCAGCTCATTTCATCATACAAGAGATGAAGTAAATGCCTATCAAGTTGATAGTTATTAACGCATTCCTGTATACTGCATTAAACGGGAAACCACATGTGCTATCGATGGGTTTCCAATAGATTACACCGTGTGCTATAGTATATGCCTCTAAAGTTATGTCAACATCGTTTAAGGTGCGATGTTTAATCGTTATTTTAATGCAATGCTGTAATATTTCAGACGTTCGACTGTGAACTATACAGTACGCATGTAAGGTCACAAACAATTCGATGGGTTTCCAGTAGTTTGCGTACAATCAAGGTTTTAATATTGTCCGACATCGACGATTATGAGCACATCCTAACGTTTCCTATCCTATATCACCTCTCATCACGGATCCACCGATCTGATAAGATATTCACATCGCGATCCTCAGATAACAAACACTTATACCTTCTATGATCCATGCATGCTGCGATATCGATATCTTTGAGTAATCACACCTCAGCACAATACGATATTAAAGGTCTAATAATTTGACCTCTCTGGCAGGAATACAAGCAATGTAATGGTATCCATCAGGCTGACGATAAATTTTTATTGACACATCGTTGGGAATAACGAAGCTCCTCGTGAAAGTATATAACAACAGACGTGGAGATGCGGGGAGTTGTCATCGTATCCAGTACAGCGAAAAAAAAGTGTCCTACTGACGGAAATCGTATGCGTAAACAATCCCAAATAGTAATGAGATTCTTTCTTTTCACACCAATGTTGCAGAAGTAAAAAAGAATACAACGCACGAACGAACCAAATCAGTTTCAAAAGGGGTATATATTCTCGTTAGACAACAACAACAACAACAACAACAACATATACTACACAAAATAGTTTCTTTATATCCCAACCAACGAATATATGCTTAACGTAACATTGTTCTTCACGGTAATTAAAGCTACTAGCATTAACCCGAACTATAGAATCATACTGTACCAATTAACAAATATTTAAACACACCTTACGGCTAGAATAAACAACTAAACATTAACAAAGTTCCCATACTTACAGCAAGTAAAGTACCTAGCACCAGCGTAACAAAAGTATACCTAATTCACACTTTTTCCAAAGCATATCCTCTGAAACATATCTTGTTAATTTTACATTAACACATACTATTGATTTACGTGCATTTCGCAGTATAATTTCGGATAAACATAGTACAAAAAATGGTTCTTTATATACTAACCACAGCGAATATAGGTTTAACATTCAATGTTTCACAATAATAAAAGCTAACCTATGCATCATATGTAACTAAGAAAATAATTGTACTAACGACAAATCTTAACCACAACGTACGCACTTAGGGTTTAATTAAACTGTTATAACAACATTAACAAGTTCCACTACTTAACACCAGAATGTAACTAGCATTGCATACAAAACGTAAACCTATTCATACTTTTTTAATAAGTTCTATATATACTGACCACGAAGATATGCTTCGGTGAACAAAGTTTTAGCATCCTCAACAGAATCACTCCTCATAACCTGAATAGAAACCATTAATTACCCACATTGCCAAACCTATAATCACATACCTCCCACACCCGCATATGCCCGAATAATCAGCTACACATCCTGAAAATTCCCCCCCCTATTTATCAAAGGTAAGTAGCTAACAGGTTCATACAATACTCGATATGTTTCCCACTTTTTCGAGCGATATTAGCAGCAGATAAATGCCGTATTAACTTAAACAAAATCTCCTTACAAAGTGCTACAATCCTATCAAAGATGCCCCCACTTCTTGATCTATGAATTGACACTATCTCTGTCTATGTGTCACTCATTTCGAATATAACTCATTTGGACCTATCGAATAAAGCGTAGAACAATTATCAAAAGTCTAGGGCAACACCTAAACACCTAACATTACTCAACAAAAACTTAACCTAGGCTCACGTTTCTAACACATCATCGTCAGTTAACACAGTAATATCTTACAAAAACTCATCATTTCTCTAACAAATCAGTGTTATTTCCACATTGTTATAGTAAGTAATATGTAACATAACGTACCTAACTTACGATAAACAGTTTTCATTAACCAAGGTATCCTAAAGCAACACATTAACCTCCGAGAGAAACTCAAGGGGATGAGACCCTTGAAGGTGTGAATCCTGCGAGGGGGGATCACCCCGAAGGGGTGTAAGTTGGCTTTACCCCTCCGAAGGAGGGGTAAGGCCTCAGCCCCCGTAACCTATTCACACTTTTTCAAGCATATCTGTAACATATCAATGGTAAATTACATTAACAGGTTAATAGATCGTGCATAGAAATTTATCATAACCCTGTCTATTATCATACTGACTACGAAATAAATACTACGTACCAAAGTTTTTCAAACATTAAGCATAGTAATATTTAAACAAAATTCATCATAACCATACCTAAACTATCATAATCCTCAATGAACATTTGCAGTAGTGAATGGTATTATAAAACATTAAGCTATAGTAACACCTAACGCGTTCAAGAGGTAACCTGAATATTTTTAACCCTACCCTATTTTAGGCCCCGACAATCTTCAGAAAATATCAATTCAAAACTGATAGAATTGGCAACATCGCATCATAGAAAGGCGATTTTTTAGCACTGTAAGCACTGTAAGCACTACCTGTGAGATCACCCCAAAGAGAGATGCATGAAGACCCATCTCGGGGTACCCTGAAGGGGGTGTAAGCGGTAAGGGGCTGTACCCTTATCTTTAACTCTTAAAATAAATGTAAGCTAATATCGTATTCTTGTTACTTTCTTCTGATTGGTTGAAAAGAAAAAGTCTGTCTTAGCTTATAAGGGCTTTTACGCATACGATTTCCGCAGTAGGACTTTTTCGCTGTACTGGTACGATGAACCATCTCCCCGCATCTCCACGTCTGTTGTTGATATCTTTACGAGGGCTTTCGTTACTTCCAACGATGTGTCATAAAATTTTATCGCTCACCGGATGGATACCCGATACATTGCTTGTATTCCTGCCAGAGAAGCAAATAATAGACACTTTATTCGTTTGTGCCTATGGATCATCAAAGATTATCGATATCGCATGCTGCATGCTATAGGATTAAGTGTTTGTTAATCTTCATGGATCGACGAGTAGTGAAATATCTATCAGAGGTGACCGTGTGAGAGGTGATAATAGAATAGACGTTGTGCTCTCGTCGTGTGACAATATTAAAACCCTTGATGTACGCAACTATTGGAAACCCATCGATTGTGTGACCTTCATGCGTACGTGTATAGGTTTCACAGTTCGAACGTCTGAAAATATTACAGCATTGCTTAAAATAAAAAACGAATTAACATCGCACCTTAACGATGTTGACGTACTTGAGGACATAATACATATAGCACAGGGTGTAATCTATGATATTTACACCGAAACATGCTGGTTTCCCGTATAATGCAGTATAAAGGAATGCGTTAATAACTTTTCTTCTCCGTTGTTCTTCTGTTTCTTCTCTTGTATGAGAGAATGAGTGCCCTCTGCTGAATCAATATGCCGAAATGGTTTAGTGTCCCGCTGAAGGCCTTTAATCCTTACATTCTTTCAAAAGGGTTTGAAATCTTCTAGAGAGATATATAAGAACGTGACCCAACTGAATCGCTATCGTCTTTGCTGAATAGATGAATTAATACAAACTTAAAATAAAACTTATGTTTTTATGTAATTACGATAAAAAATAATAAAAATCGCGCCACTATCCTTTTCACCAATCAATGAAAATTATATGCGACCACATTACCCAACACATAAATAACGAAAACTTGTTTTAACTTCCCTCGTATGTTACGAATTTATTTGGACTTCATATCACAAAACACTCGTTAGGAGATATGTTTGACTAGGGCGCGTCTCCATATTTGTCATGGTTGTTATGGTGCTAAAGTGTGTGTCGATACCGATTACGGGTGTTGTTGTGAATGATACAGAGTTTTCTGTGATATTGTTGATTGATCGATCAGTAATGATTGTGTTGTGGTGATTGTATGTGATGTGCGTGTGTGTGTGTGTGGTGTGGGATGTGTGTAGGGATGTCGCTGTGTGGTGTGTATAAGTATGTATAATAGTTCATTAACAGTTTGCTTTTCAGAGAAGTAAAACATACTTATCTAATTAATTAATTGTATTTCATAAATATGGTATTTTTAGTGAGTTCTTAGTTCATGATTTACTTTTTTACTGTTCAAGAACTACAATTTTAGGATTTCGTATGGTTTGGGTAATTTACGTTCTAAGTCTTATAACAGTTTTTACTTTCCCTCTAAATGAGTCTTTCAACTCAGCCATCTTGTTAGGTTGTGTACACAGATTGTTAGTTAGTATTATATAAAAAAGGTTCCTTCACGCGACACTAAACCATTTTCGGGTGTACGATTCATGGTTTTAGAAATTCAGCTCAAGCTACTTCATATTGCTCTGTCATATTAACAATAATGAAGTATTCTACAATTTTACCTGAAAGCATACTATTTATTCGTTAACTAGGGACTATCTTGTACTTTATCGGGCATGGTCTTGATTACTGGAAATAACTCTACAGTGGTTCTAATCGTGAAATATTCATATATGGATTTACAACACGAGTTGTGTGTTGCTTTAAAATGTCTTTATTCATCATGGTTATTGCTACTCACATTGTTAACATATTTGAGATTATGTTATGACGGGACTTTTGACATGACAAAGTGTGAGTTATGAGCGTGATTAGTCTAGATTTTTGGATTTAGTTTCGTAGGTTTTTTCTTATTTTTTACATGGGTCGATATGTCTAAGGTTATGGATACTTTGTTATATCGTAATGACGCTGTTTCGTAAAACGTGCTCGATAGTCTTAACAGATTAGACGAGCGTACGGTTCAAGTAAAGTGTTTCCGTACATCTATTCGATGGTTTTGGTCACAGGTATGTATTGATGATTCATTAACGATTAATACGGGCATTTAAGTATTGTCACAGACGACGAGTGACGTAACGATAAGCCAACTGTTATTTATATCATGTGAAAACTTTTTGATCTACCTATCACGTCATCACGGTACACACCTATCATTGAGTACGTTTGATTACTATTGTACTACTAAACCGCACCTGTGAGATCCATTAAGATAACAGATACTACTGGTATCTCCATTCGTATGTCTACAATTCCAAACAATGGATACTTCGAGAATCGGATATAGACTTGCGAAATATCAACTTGTAGTAGATTCAATTACGAGCAATCAACAACAGGCACATAAAGGGATCCCTATTATGTTGAGGTTGTGGAAAGGATGGCTTCTCTTGGCAAGGGACATGTTGACTGAGGACTGGTAAGTTCGTGTTATCCGATCTTGTGTTGACGATATAAAAATTTAATCTTGAACCAGTCGCTTTTGAGCGATATAACGAGCTCCCTCGGAGAAGATATTTAAAAACAGACAGGATCAATCTAGGAAAACGTGAATTTGTAAGTTATAAACATAAAAAAATAGGAAATTTTGATTTATTTATTTATTTTATTTATTTATTTTTTCCTTCATTTCGTCCAAAACCATTATTTTCTGAAATCTACAGACCCATAACATATATAAAGACACGCTGCCTCGTTTATTCACATTTCGCTTGGCCTTTTATTACGAAGTGTACTTAACTTCTATTAACTGCCTGCCGTCCGCACGGCCTCCAGCACCGGCTGCCACTGCCTCTCTGCATCCTCCTCAGACTCCGCCTTCCTCATATCGTTGGTCATTGGCTTTCCTCATATTGTCATCCCTCTCCCTTTGCGGTTTGTTCTCTATAGTTGGCTTGTCTTTAATCAGCTGTCTTTACCCTCAAGTTGCCTTTCTCCATTCTTGTCCTCTCGTATTTTGCATTCCATGTGCATGTCTTTGTCTTACAGGTCTTCTTCGTTTTTTCAGGGATTAGGTCACCGCGGTCCATTACGGGAGGACTTCTTGGACTACGAATCCCGAATCGCGCGCTCGGAGTTCTCCTAACTTTCCGCCGTCAATCACTCGACTTTATCCCGTACTACTCTCTACCTCACCTTGGGTCGCTCACATATTGTTCAATCTTTCTAAGTGTTAGTTATTTTAATCTTTTACTAGGGGGGTGCAAACGTATCCTCTTCTTCTTACGGGGGTATCGCAGAGGTGATTCGTTAATCTCTTCTGCCGATTGTAGATTTACGGTCTTATCATTAATTTAACTTTTCATTTCGATTTTCAATATTTTTATATTTTTTGCTTTTTTAAGCCGTATTGAAATGATTTTCAGATCGTCAATTTGGACCTAAGGAGACTAGTTTATAATGGGGCAACTCATCCCCTTAAAGGTGGTGACCTAGGGGTCATCACAAAATAACTCGTGACCTTAGTATTCAGTTTCATGAAATCTACAGCACAAAACTCTATTTGATAACAAAAGATGTTGAAGACCGATTAGCTCAATTTCCTTCATATCGGAGTCTAACGGAGGCGCTGTGGCTTGGAAAGGAGCCGGTGTATAGGCTTCTGCGTTCGGGAGCGGGTGGCAGGTGATGGAGTGTGGTGAGCTTGTTGGCCATGGATCTGTCTTGGGTGAAGTGAGGCCACACCACCCAGAACTGTGAGTCTCTCAGCAAGGTGCTGGTGAGAATATTTGGCATTCATTTGTCTATGCCACAGGTGGGCTCTCTTCCCTTTGCGGAAGATGTCTTATTCTATGTTCTTTTTTGCGTACTGTTCAAATACATAAATAATCATCAAATATTTAATCAATATGAGAGTATGTTGGTGTGTGTTGTGTGTGTTGCTGTGTGCGCGCGAGCTTTTGACGTACTCTCCGTCCTTCCGACCGAGGATTACGGCTAAAACATCACGCTCGAACCTAACGCTTATTTAGGCTAATCTTGATCGCTCAGCATCAAGCAACAAAGGCGTAAGCGGAATATCCGTATCGCCCCTCGGGGGATGGCCGTCACCTACCTATATACATCCACGACTTGGGAATACCTTATACATACGGTTTCGTCCTTAACACATACATAGCTTATAGTTCTCAAGTTTCTACACAGACCGGCCGTGATTTACCTCTTATTACATGTTTTAAGTATTGAAATACAGGCCGTGTGCGGATCGCAGGTTGGTTCCTGTCATGGACTACGTACTATACTATTATTTTTAATTATTATTATTTATTGGTTATTAAATTATTTATATATTATTATTATTATTATTATTATTATTATATATATTAT
The DNA here is from genome assembly GCA_015478945.1 of Trachelipus rathkii. NCBI lineage: Eukaryota > Metazoa > Arthropoda > Malacostraca > Isopoda > Trachelipodidae > Trachelipus > Trachelipus rathkii. The sequence continues at coordinate 20,325 of JABUQX010072321.1, forward strand.
TATTAATTATTATTAATTATTATACTTATTATTATTATGTTATTATTATTTATTCTTTAATTTTGATATAAGTTAATGATTATTTAAATCTACTTGTTTTAAATATGAGTGAAATTTAGAAATCACCTAGTGTTTAAAATATGAACCTACGATTGACCTAGACGGTGTGAAATACACACTGATATTTATGTTGTTAGAGAATAAAGTGACGTGAGTATTTGGATAGGATCACATTTACGATATTATTGTATTATTATTTATTATGTTTATTATTTATTATTATTATTATTTGACTTACTTATGTTTTATTTATTTTATTATTTATTAATTTGATTTATGTATTTATTTGTATTATTATTATTAATTATATATTTTAATGTAAAGCATTTTGTGATACTATTACATTTATTATATAGATGTTATTTATAATGTTTTTTTTAAGTATTATTATTTATGTTATTTTAGTATATATTAACCAGAAATTTGAAATTGGAGGAAGAATCGTTTTTAGTGTTACAGTTTGCCTCAGACGTTTCAGTCCTCGTAAAGGTATTTTTTATTTATTATTTTAATTATTTAAGGCATTATATATCTGTTTTTCATTTCATCTGTTAATTATTGAAAGTAGATTTAATTAATTATTATATTAATTATTATTATTATTATTAAATTATTATTATTCATTTAATTGATTATTATTATTATATTTATAAATTATTTGCGTTATTTGCGTTACATTTATGTAAATACTTAATTGATTAAGTGAATTCATAAACTAAAATAATTTGTGTATTAATTATTATGCTTATTATTATTAATTATTTAATTATTTTATCGATTTCATTATGTATTCTGTTAAATTATGTCTCTACATTATTAGTTATTTCTATTATTATTATTATGTGTAGGCATCTATTATTATTATTATTATGTAATTTTATTAGTTATTGATAATGTAGTTGATAATTATTATTATTATTACTATATCTATTTATTATTAATTTATTTATCCATTATTCTTAGTGTATTATTATTATTATTATTATTATTTTTTTTCTTGGGTAGGGAAAAGAAGTCGTATTTTATTTTATTGATTATTTTAAAATATAATAAATAATATATAAGAAAATTATTATTATTGTTGTCATGCACGGCTTTACTAGTTAGTATCTTCTAATATTAGTCCTTGAGCTTAATTTATTATTTTATTATTAATTAATATTATTTATTATTCATTTACTGTAATTTTATATATTATTATTAGTTGAATGAATGTATACATTTAATATTATTATTATTATTATTATTCAGTGATTACATATTATTATTGATGATTATTATTATTATTATTTTTACTTTATTATAATCATCATTATTGCGTATTTTTCATATAATGAATTCTTAAAGCTCTTATTCCATTTATTACTCTTTCTTTTGGTTATCAAATACAATTTATTATTTATTAAGATTATTACTAAGTATGTTGATTATATGTTTTAATTATTTCAGTGAATTTAAAATTTATTTTTAAGAATTTTTTTTATAACATTTTTGTTTAATTTTTTATAAATCACTTTATTTATTATTAATAGGCAGTAATTATTATTATTTGATTATTATTATTGATTATTATTTATTATTTAGTTAAGTGTATTTATTATTATTATTATTATTATTATTTGCAATATTATGCTAATACTGTCTCACTTATTCTTATGTATTAAAACTAAAATTTTATTTTGTGGTTTAAGGATATTACAGACTTAGTAGCATTGATCAGATCGACTCGTGAGTGCATTATATTGATTGCACAGGTGACTTACTTACACCGTATATTCTAATATTACTGAATTTTTCTCATGTGTACATAATAACTTAATTACTATATTCTTAATATTATCTACTATGTGAGAAAGGAAGAGTGGCAGTCGTGCGATAGAGTGATGCTTCAAATGTAAAATGCTTAAATAAATGTATTGTATTTCCGTGGGCAATCAGAAGGGCAACAACCAGCTGTTGTATTAAAATAAGTAGATGACCAATCTAGGTAGGCCCCCCTTTCTAGATATTGACGATTGAATTATTTGTGAATTACATTAGCATTTACATGGTATACATTATTTGGCTACTCTGGTGTTTTGTAATGTGTCATTGGAGATATCTATATTATGATTGTAAATGATATCTCTTGGAGTTTAATTAAAGGATCAAGATTATATTTGTAACATAGTGACCTGAGTGTACTAGGTAATGTAAACATTTTTTGATGCCTGTGGGTTTTTGATTATTCGTATTGTTATTCCTATTTCTTAGTATCATTATGCTTAAATCATTCCATAAGTTATTCTATTATTATAGTTATTTTATGGCATCTATTAATTTTTTTTTTAAATCGGACTTTTAAATTAATTTTGATTAAATTATTTAACAATTTGTAATATTAATTTATTATTGATTTATTAATATTAATGATTATTAATTATTTTATTACTTATTCATTAATATTTTATTCATTTAATCAGATTATCGTATCTTATTAGGGTCAAGATATGGAGTTATTATAATTAAGATAAACGTTAACTCATTTTTTTTAACTAAATCCTGTTATTTGTAATTCTATATCAGAACACTAATATGTACATGATTATATATCCGATTAATAACTAAATTAGTTAAATACTGTTACAAATCGTAGATAGGTTGCACTAATTTCAGATTTGTATCATTAGTACATTTCATAAAGAATCAGCTCTGTTTACAGATATATTTTTAACATTATAAGATTTTACTTAAGTTTAATAAATATAAAGTTTAAACCAAGGATCATGCTTCGCAATATAAAAATAGATTGAGATTTTTGTGAAAAAAGTATATTTGAAAGATATTATGAATAAAATGATTCTACAGCTCATTCTTAATATTTTGTAATCTCCATTACCTTTTATTCTTTGGGAGCGATTGGAAACTCTTTCGCTTAAATTTTATTTTTATTTTTATGGGTCATATTATATAGTAGTTTTACTTTTACTAGGGTCAGGTTTTAAATATAATGTATATTATGATTTTATGATATTTATTATATGTATATATAGTTATATGGATATATAATCTTATATGCTATATGGCAAGAAATTTTAACGATATAAAAATATATTTATGTATATTCTAGGAATGCAACAGATTAATTATCAATTATATTTATTTTCAATTTAGTTTATATATGTATCATAGTATATATAATAATGCTATATTAGTATTAAGCTATTTATTTTATTATTTATTATTATATTATTGTTTATTATTATTATTATTATTATTATTATTAATTTTTATTTTCATTATTATTATATTTATTAATTATTATTAATTAGGGTTTGTATGGTATTATTATTATTATCTATTTAAAATTATTATTATTTATTATTATTATTATTATTATACTTATCGTTATTTTCATGATTATTATGTTATGTATTATTATTTATTATTAATTATTATATTATTATTAATAATTAATTATCTAGTTAATAACTTTGATTATTTAATTAAAAATCGTTTAGAAAAATATTTCCATGATTTTGATTATAACATGGATTATTATTTATAATATTTATTATTTAAAAAGTAACTTTTATTTCTAAATAATTAAACTACTAATTTAATATTTTCTAAATTACATTGATTCGTGAGTTATAGTTTATTGTATTTATTGTGTATTTATGTTATTACTATACTAGAATTATTTACCTCTCATTTTTAAGGATAATATTTTGTAATATTGAGATCTTCGTGTTTTCTATTTGTGTATTTGATATATTTACTTTTGTGTCATCATTACTTTCTTCATGGAATTGTGTATTTTGTATAAGAAATGAAATTCTCATATCATCCTATAAGGGTGTTTATATGCAATAACTGATACTTCCGTTATTTAGATTATCTATTGAGTTATATTTTTTAATTTATTGAGCTGTAACTTTATGAGTTTTGATCGAATGTACTTATAATCTTCCCCGCATATTCCTAATTCGCTATCTGTTATTGATTTTGATTATTTACTTATTCATCGTAGTGTATCTATTATCTGATTTAATTTATTCTCCACATGATTATGTTATCAAGTATAAATATATATTTATTTAATCTGTCAAATTACCGGCAAAATAGTTGATAACCAGAAAGAGAAATTTATATGTCATTAGTAATATCCATGTCTAAGTAGAGTCTATATATAATATTTAATACGTACTTCTTTATAACTTTCGGTTATCTTTTGTGCTGATGGATTTCAATCATGATTATCGAATTATTCCGCATGCATGTTCAATTTGTCATAGCTAGGATTATTTATTAGTGATGTGATTAATATTCTAGTTAATTGGTATCGAAACAGAGTTGATTTGTTAGTGAAAATTATTATTTCGTATATTCAGATGAGTTGAACTCGTGTGAAGGTGATTATATGATAAGACAGATTGAGTGCTTCTCGTCGAGTGTAGTTGGCAATAATTAAAATCCCTTATTGATATTAGTACGCAACTACTGGATATCGCTCATGGAATCGTATGGAAGAATCATTGCCAATTCTTGCAAATAGGTTTCAAACAACCTATTCGAATAGGTTCTGAAAATTTTATTTTACAGCATTGCTTAAATAATTAAAAATAAACTTGATAATAACAATCTGAGCACCCTTATACTGAGTGTATGTTGAATATTCACTTATTGAGTGAATACATTTAATTACTAATATAGTTCACATCACTTGATTGTACATTTTTTATTTAAATCATTATTATTTTTTCATTTTTACACTGCTGAGAAAACATTATTTAATATATTCTTCTTGGTTTAAATTGAAGATTATATTATCTGTCTGATATTCTATTGATATATCAGCTTGGATGAGTTTATTTCTCTCTTGTATGAGAGAAAGAGTGCTGCTTTTGAAAATTAAAATAATTTATTTAGACTCTATTGAGTATAATATAATATCAATTTACTTTCAAGACTGCTAATTTGTGCCACCCAGCCATTAGTCCTCGAAGGTTACTGGGGATTTGCACCTCCCCCCGACAATTAAACGGTGGTATTTTTAAGCCACCGCACCTCATCAAGGTTACACAGTCTTTTGTCTGTGTGGGCGAATCCACAATTACTTTTATTGATAATTTTTATTGAAAATTTGTGTTTTAATGATCATAAGGCAGTAAAGCAGTAAAATAGTAACACAAACCACAAACCCACACCCCCCCGCCTCTTCGTGATTCATTGATATATTGCTTTAATTCATATTTGGTCATCATTTTGTGTAATATAAACAAGAATATGTTTATAATACACAAAATGATAACTAAATATGACTTAAAGCAATAGATCAATAGATCACCGAGTGGTGGGAGGGATGCTTTACTGTTTTACTGTTTTATGGTCAATAAAACACAAATTTTCAATAAACTTTTCCACTTTATTATAATATTTTTGCATGAAAGAACTTATTTTTTTTGTTTACAACACACAGAATGATGACCAAATATGACTTAAAGCAATAAATCATTGGATCACGGAGGGGTGGGAGGGGTGTGGATGTGTGATTTGCGTTACTGCTTTACTGCTTTAGGGTCATTAAAACAAATTTTAAATAAAAATTATCAATAAAAAAAATGACAAATGTTAGAACATTAAAGAAAATCTAATAGTTCACGATCGCGTAAGATAACGATATATATGTAAAATATATGAAAATATAAATTTTATAGGTTAAAAGAAAATATATTACAATATTAAGGTTAACGCTAAAAGCTTAGAAAACACATACAATGCGCTAGGAAACATACAAAATTCATTGCGGGAATACGTACGTGTTCTCGCTCCGGTTTCCCGCCGGTTGCGGTTCTGTGCGACTACGGATACGGTGCTGTACTGTGCGGTGCGACAACTATTTCAATGTTCAAAGATAATTAATCATTATTATTAAAACATTATTGTTAAAACAGTGTTGTTTTGTTTGTTTAAAAAAAACATTTTTTTTACCCCCTCAGCCCCTTTTACCCCTACCTTCTCGTTTGGCTACGATACGCCATTTGCACAATCATGATGGTGCTTTTATATTATAGCTGCTTAACGGGTAAATTAAGTAGTAAGGGGTGGTAAACTGACAGAAAAAAGTTACACACCATACTTACAGCCTCATTTATATTATGATTTTTTTTTCAATAGCTCCTAGTATAATATATACATATTAATATAGGATATAATAATATATAATAGTATATATATATTGGAAATTAGCGGTATAAATTAATACTATATATCTTAACTATATAATAATATATAGGTTTATGGTATATATATATTAAATATATATATATAATACACTAGCACGACTTATCATATATATAGGTCCTTTATATAATAAGTTTTATTTCATGTGAGGATATATGATTTTTTTAGTTATTTTTTTTTCATATATTCGTTATTATAATATAAACACTAGGCAATATAAGATTAAGCACGTGATATACAACAGTCTAGTAACTAAAAAAATACAAAACAAGGTAATTATGTAATAATATCGTGTACTCGCACTCTTACGCATAGTGACAGCTTGGCAGCGCCCGGACTCTGCGACATCTCGGATATACATCTTAAGTGCAAATATTTGTCACCCGAAAAACGAGAAAAAATCTGTGACGGTAATAAGTATTATTCATATAGATTAGTTCGAAATTACCTAGGCGATCACTCAATCCATATACTTGTTATGTTGTTGTTTCTTAAATGCCTCGTCGATCCATATAAGTTATAGGTTGAGGTTTAAATTGACCCTCTTAGTTCCAGTTATTGATATGTCTTTTTATGTAGAGTCAGAACTCCTATATATATGCATGAATAAAAAAAAAACAATTACGGACCGTATAAAATGAGCCACAAACGTATATTTTTTACACTAGACCTTAAATTCTTTCTCACGTATTAGCACTGGTAATCACTGACCCGTTTCTGACTCTATAAAGTAACCAAATGCCTCGTTATTAATTTTAATAATTTTCATATTTCGTATCTTTTCTACGTATCACATACGTTAATATAGTATGCGCTATATTCATATAAACTAACGTGAAATAAAAAAAGTAAAAAAAAAAATTATGCTAACTAGAATCTTATAATACATATTATATATAATTATTAAATTATATATATATAATATATATATATATATATAATATATATCTTAATATATATATATAAAATATATATAATATATATATACTATATATAATATACTATTATATATATATATATATATATATTATATAATTATATATTAAGAATAATATTATATTAGTATAATTATATATATATATATATTATAAAGTAATATACTTATATATTTCTATATATATATATATTATATATATAATTATATATATATTATATATATAATATATAAAATATACATATACTAGTATATAATATACTATTACTATATATATATATATATTATATATATTATACTATATATATATTATATATATAATATTAACTAGATATAATATATATATATATATAATATATAATAATACTATTATACTATATATATAATACTATTACTGCTATGAGGGTGTGTGTACACGTATATAAACTTTGTAATGGTATTCAACCAACAAGAATAAATTCAAGGTAAATTACAGAAAATAAAAATTTCTCTCCTATACAATTATACATTACGTTTATTAATCTGGATATTTCCATTTCTTTCTATGTATATTAAATAAGCTTATTACAGTAGTGATGGAGCACATTGGTATCTCATGCCTTTTCGATATGAAGGAAAATAGAGTTATAAGTCTGAAACTTGGAATATGTAATCTATATATGAGTTAAGCTCGAATCCGTGTGTATTTTCAAGTCTGTAGGATGTATATAGAGGGGGGTCACCCGAGGGTGAAACTGGCGATCTTCGCGCTTACGCCTGGTGGCGTGATCATGCGTGAGTGCGTTTGGCCTAACGATGAGTTGAGATTGTAAGCGTGATGACGTAATCTCGGCTGCGCCGAGATTACGTCATCACGCGCGCGCGCACGTGCGCGCGCACACACATACACAACACATTATTTATAGAGACACTTTACTTAATACGTCGAAGAAGTGTTTCGGAAGGAAACACTTCTGAGTTGTTTAATACCCTTTCTATGTATCCTCGTCACCTTTCTCATTCGTCATCCGTAGCGTCTTGCATTGCGTCATTCACCTTTGGTCAGAACATTTCTAGCCATCGAGACTCAAGCCTCAGTTTGCGCTGACCCCCGCCTGGTTCGACTCGCTCGGCCGCCGACTCTCGGCTCCGTTCGACGGCTCCGGGTCCGCATCACGCTCCGCCGCGGGTCCGGTATTATTATTATTACTTTTGTATTAAGAACTTTTTATCCAGTTGCTTCTTCGCATCCAGTTTCTGAGTTCGATATATATCTATGGGTTAAAGTTATCGTATCTGGTTAAAGTTTGGAGTGGTATTAGATGATGAGGTAACCTCAGTGTATAAGAAGTTTCACCCCTGCGTCCCCCCGAAAGGGGGAACCACCCCCACCCTTAATACATTAAATATTGACGTAGAAAGCTTAAACTTGTGGTGACAGGATTCAGAGTGTAATTTCTAGAAAGCCTTGGTATTGGATTTTGGAGTTGGCTCCGGCACCGTGCTGGAGCCACTGCGGTGCCATAGTTTAATAACAGTCGTATAACCACAATACGTAGGTGTTTTAATCATTGCTATATATGGATCTGAGTAGATTTCGAAAACATAATAATGGTCTTCTAGACCATCAGAAAAAATAAATCAATAAATAAATAAATAAATAAATAAAATTTCTTATTCTTTTTTGTTTATACTTCATGTTTATAACGTTTTTTACATACCACTAAAAGCAGTAAAATCACTAATCAATGCATCCAAACATCCCTGCCTGTCCAGTATAGTGATCTAAATTGATCTAATTTGATGCTATTGATCTATTGATGCTATTGATCTAACTTAGATTAAGCGTCAAAATTTTTAACTCAATTGTCATGTTTTACATCCACTAAAAACCATAAATCAGTAAATCAAGCCATCCTAACATGCAATATTCTGTCAACTATGATCCATTGATACTATTGATCTCGTTGATCTAATTGAATACTAATTGATCTATTGATTAAGTCAAATTTCCCGTAAAAATTGTCATGTTTTACATACCCTAAATCAGTAAATAGTAAAATCAGCCAACACAACACTAACCCTTCCTGTAACCTATTGTGACTCTATTGATCATATGATTCTATTGTTATTTTATAACTTTTTTCCTTATCATTCTTATCTAATTGATCTATTCGATGCTATTGATTAAGGTCAAATTTTTTTACTAAGATTGTCCATGTTTCTACATACCTATCAAGTGCAGAAAATCAGTAACTTTCAACACAACTCATACCCTCCTGTCCATTTTGTGATCTATTTGATCTATTGATCTTAGAATCTGATCTATTGATCTATTGATTAGGGTCAAATTTTTACTAAAAATGTCTATGTTTTACATACCTTAAAGCAGTAAACTCGCTAAATAAGCCAACAAACTACCTCCTGACAGTAACCCCTGTGCATCTCATTTGATCTATTGATCTACTTTGAATCTATTGATCTATTGAATCTATTGATTAGGTCAAAATTTTTTACTAAAATTGTCATGTTTTTACATACACCTATAAGCAGTAAATCAGTAAATCAAGACACCATCCCAACCACCTGCCTGTCCAGTTGTGATCTATTGGTTCTCGATCAATTGATCTATTGATCTATGATATATTGATTAAGGTCAAATTTTTATTACTAAAAATTGTCCATGTTCATACCCCTAACTCATAAATCAGTAAAGAAAACCATCAATCCACGCCCTCTTCCTACCTCTGTGATCTATTGATCTATTGTTTTAAGTGATATTTAGACTTTTTTTTGGTATCATAAATTCACAATTTGTATAAACCGTATAAAAACAAGATCTTTGTACATAACAAAGTTTTGCCATCAATAAAGCTAACATGGCGTAACATGAAATAAGAAAATATGTACCAAAAGACAAACCTATCAAACCTTAAACACGAATACATAGTTAACATTAACAAAGTTCCACACTTAACATCAGTAAAGTAACTAACATAACAACAAAAACCGTAACTTATTCACACTTTTGTTCAACATATCTCTAATAACGATGTTATTTACACTAACATGTATTGTTAAATAAAACGACGCTTAAAACAATGAGAAGAAGGAAACCTATGGATCAAACGAATATACTCTACAGTAAGTACACGCTTTCACACGTCAATAAAGCAACATGATCGTAACATGAACTAAGAAAATAATGTAACAAAGACAACATATCACAGCCTTAAACACGAATAACTGGTTTAACATTAACAAATGTCCCAACTTAACACCAGTAAACGTAACCTATTCAAGAAATCTAAAACTAATGTTTACTTTTTTTTCAAGCATATTCTTCTAACAATATAGATCTTACATTGACACAGTAACTTTTATCAAAAATGTATCATAAAACCTGTATTGTCGATTATCATACTGTATCAACAAATACTATGCTAAACATCAACACTGTTTTCACATTAATAGAAGCTTAACATAGCATCATATGACCTAAGTCTTATAATGTAACAACGATACAGAACTAACACAACTTACACACAAATAAACTATAGGTTAAAATTATTTACAAAGTTATAGACTTAACAGCGGTAAAGTAACTAATTACATAGCAAAAAACGTAACCTATTTATACCTTTTTCAAACATATCTCTTAAAACATATTAACGTTAATCTTCAATTGATAGGTCCACACATTTTCAAAAAATGTGTCACTAACATTAACTAACCCTCCATAATACTACTGCAGTAAAGACGACAATAAAGTAAAGTTTTTTAGGCTGTATGATCATTTTAGACTCGCTTGCTTTCAAGGAAAGAGCTACAAAGCTCTAAACATGAAATATGACTTTGATGCTCTATAACCATCCTCATACAAGTCGATGACAATTACTTATATATTTGACATCCTGCGCAGGCATCTACACGCACTCGTCGCAGCCTCAGCATTCGCGTTTACGATTTAACTATAAAATGCACACTTCATGGGGAAATCAACGAAAACTCCTCGTGACGACTATCACAACCAAGCGCTAGAGATGCGCGCAGGTGTCATCGTACTCACACTCCCGAGTAAACTATCTACTTGAAGAAAATAGTATATAAAAATGCCCTTAAAATATTAATGAGATTCTTTTTCAACAATCATGACAGAAAAACGTAACAGAATACGACGTAACGAAATGAGCATATAAAGATTCAAAAGGGTATAATCTTCTCGTCTCGACCACAACACATACAAACAACAACAACAATCAACATGTAAAAAAGCACAGTTATTATAAGAATAATACACGAATACTATCTAACGTACATTGTTTTCACTTATAAAAGATACAACAGCAATATACCAAACTAGAATAAAAAAATAAATATGAATCTAACACAACTTAAGCACAATAACTGTTAACTATTAGAAAGTTCAACACTTCAATCACATTCGTAAAGTAACAGACATTGCACTACATAGACGTAACCTATTCATGACTTTTTATCCATACTATCTCTGAGACATATAACTTGTTACTATAGCATAATTTAACTGTTCCTGACATTCTCGACACGTATATGATATATTATACACAAGGGAGTTTAATTATTATACCAATTGGATATTTAGATTATTAGCTATATACCGTGTTCAAATGCGGCAGAAGATAGTCTCACGGGTTAGATATCAGTGTTAATATTGATATCGAATTTTAGATGAGATGACTAAACATAATGAACTAATCAGTACATGAACGTTATATTTGGAGTATATGGTATCACGACAAATCTATACTTCCCTTACGTGCGAATAGAATACAACATTAACTATATCTTCTGGCATCATAACAGCAATAAAGGTACCTAAACATATTTCCTTATCTAGATAAAATCGTGGAAACGTAACTAGTCAACTTTCTCAAGATATCTTAACATATCTAATGCTATACATTTTACATTCAAGAGCGTTCAGGGTTTTAGCATAAAACCTAGTCATAGATCAGCATACTGACAAAGAATATATGCTTAGACGTAACAGATGTTTTTTACTCTAACTTCGTAACATTAACAAAAATTCAATCATAACCATCGTCTAATTATCATAATCCCCAGCAGTAATAATTGCAAACATAACAAAGATTTTATACAGCAAACATAACAAAAGATACAGTAGTAGGTCGAAAAATGATTTATTTGACTTTTTAAGTAATATTTAAAAGTAATACGGATTGACTGATTTTAAAAACAGTCAACTTTTAGAAACTGCGTGAATGACGTTTATAAAGTTAAATTTCCGAAACACCTGTGATCTATTGTGCCCTATTGATTCAAGTCACTATTTCAGTATCCATTTTGGACAAACATAAACATAAAGAATATGTTCTTTATTAATACTATAACTCTCGAATATTATGCTTACCACAAAGTTTTATAGCACCAATAAAAGCTAAATCATAACCGCGGACTAATGAATATAATGTACCAATCAAAACCTAACATATCTCGCGTATGAATAATCAGCTAACATCTGAAAATTCCCTACTGATCAAAGGTAAAGTAGCTACAGGTTCAATAGCAAACGTCGATAATGTTCCACTTTTGCGAAGCAATATTGCACATAAAACAGCGTTATGTATTAACAAATCCTCTTTACCCATTGACAATTTTATCAAAGTCCACCTCTTGAAACTATGAATTGACACTATCTTCATCAAAGTGTCAATCTTTTCGAGTATACATCATTTGAACAATGAATAAAACGTAGACATTACAAAAGACTAGGGCAAACTACATTATTCCATAACTTAAACTAGCTCACTTTTCTAACACATCATGTGTAGGTCTCACAGGTAATATCGCTTACACAAACTCATCATTTTCCTAACAATCAGTGTTTTTCACAGTTGTCCATAGTAATATTTAACATCACGTACCTAACTTACGAATAAAACAGTTTTCATTAACCAAGGGTATCTAAAGCAACACATTACTTCCCGAGAGAAGGGGGATGTGCCCATTGAAAGGGTGTGGAATCTGCAGGGGGGATCCACACGAGGGTGTAGCGGGCTTTAGCTCAGCCCAAAGGCTGAGGCGTTACCCTCCTTCGAGGGGTAAAGCCCGCTTACACCTTCGGGTGATCCCCCTCGCAGGATTCACACCCTTTCAAGGGGCACATCCCATTGGTTTTCTCTCGGAATGTAATGTGTTGCTTTAGATACTCTTGGTTAATGAAAACGGTTTATTCGTGAGTTAGATACATTTATATTAAATTTCCTTTCATTACACCCACCTTATTCTGTTAACTCTATTTGACGAATTGATAGTCTGTTTGCCTCAGAAGATTTGTGTTAACTGACAATGAGTGTTAGAAACGTGAGACTAGGTTAAGTTTTGCTTCGTTGAATAATGATTAGGTTTGCCCTAGTCCTTTTGCTATATGTCACGTTATTCATAGGTCAATGGTTATACTCGAAAGAGTGCACACTTTGATGAATGATAGTGTCAATCATAGTTCAAGATGTGGCATCTTTTGATTAGATTGGTCTTTTGTTAAGGATTTGTTAGATAAGGCTTTTACTGTTGCAATATGCTCGAAATGAACATATCGAGTTTGTATGAACTGTTAGCTACTTAGCTTGATAAGTAGTGAATTTTTCGGAATTTAGCTGTAATTCATACGCGAGGTAATGTTTAGGTTTGCATTTGTATCATTAGTTATTCATAGTAGCGGTTATATGATTTGTAGATTATTGTGCTAAAATACTTTGTTGGTTACGCATGATATCGTAGTTAAGTCATATAAAAGAACATATTTTTTATGTTATCTTTGTCAAAATGATAATGAAGAGAGCTGGACAAATTTTGCCTTGTCCAAGGGTGCGTCGGGTCGTAGTTAACTGCACGGACTGGCGGGGTTTGATTTTACTGCTTTACTGATTTACGCTTTACTATCCGTAAATTATTACGTTTTACTGTGATATTTTACTCAAGCAACTTATTTTTTATTATTTAGTATAATTGTTATTTTTTCTTATGTTTGGTTAAACTTTGTTATGTTTTGCAATTATTCGCTGCGATTATGATATTTAGACGAGGTTTATGATGGATTTTTTTGTTAAAATGTTACGCAGTTGATGTAAAACTCTAGTTACGTCAGCATTAATACATTTTCTTGTCAGTATGAAGATTCAGACATTAGGGGGTTTGGGGGCGGTGCTTTGGTCCGCTACACCATGGGGGGGGGTGGGGGAGTTTTGTGTCGGGGGAGGCTGGGGCGGGGGGGATTTTATTTCGTATGCTAAACTATTTGTTAACATATTAACGATTGTTAATGTAAACGTTTTAATGCATTGATATGTTAGAGATATGCCTTGAAAAAGTGTGCATAGGTTTCGTTTTCGATGTGTTAGGTACTTTATTGCTGTTATGTGCAAGTTTGTTAATGTTAGTGCTTATTCGCACGTAAGGGGTGTAGGTTTGTTCGTTGTCATTCATATATTTTGTTTCAGGTTATTGTTTATGTTAACTTATTATGTGGAACTTTGTTAACGTTAGCATTACTTTCGCTGCTCTGTATGATAATTAAACCAGGTTATAATAAATTCTTGTTAAATATTACTGTTGGCAATGTAATAATTAACGTTAATATTTTAGAGATTATTGCGCTTTATATTAAAGTTTACGTTTGTATGCAAATTGTCTGTTAATTACATGTGTTAAGTGTGGAACTTTGTTATGTTTAACAGATTATTCGTGCTTAAGTGTGTTAGATTATGTTGTGCACATTATTTTCTAGTTTCTGTAATGCTGTAGTTAGCTTATTGTTAATACAAATGTTAGTAGCATATATTCGTGGTTAGTATCTAAAGAACTTGTTTTGTACTATGTATTGTTGTTGTTGTTTTGTTGTCGAACGAGAAAATATACACCCTTTTGACTGATATGGTTCATTCGTAGTGCGTATTCTTGTATTATCTTTTACTCTGATTTGGTTGAAAGAAATGAATCTCATTACACTTTAAGGGTAGGTTTATATACTAATTTTCTTTCAGTAAGCGATAGTTTTTTCTGCAGGTTGTATAACCGATTGACACTCCTGCCTCTCTACGCTTGTTGTTGACATCTTCACGAGGAGTTTCGTTATTCCCATGAACGTGTCATTTATAATAATCGTAAACGTAATGGCGAACTGCTCACTGCTAAGTATATCTGCAGAGGTCAAAATTAATAAGTATATGGCATCACTTTATGTAGATGGTTAAGCATAAATCCATTTGTTTTCATGCGATTTAGAGTTGGTACTTTTCCTGAAAAAGAAGCTAGAGTCTAAAAAAGAGATAAGCCTAAAAACTTTTCTTTATTCGTCTTTAACTCGTTATCGCCGGGTAATTATGAGGGTTAGGTATGGTTATGACACATTTTTTGAAAAATGTTAAAGTCGTTTAATGTAAGATTAAGTTAATATGTTCTAAAGATATGTTTGAAAAAGGTATAATAGGATTTAACGTTTTGTATGTAAAGACATATAGGTACGTTAACGCTGTTGAAAGTCTGGAACTTTGTTAATGTTAAACAGTTTATTTGTTGTTTTTGTTGTTGTTTGGTTTTCGTTGTAGCATTAATTTTTCCTAGTTCATAATGATGCACTATTGGTTTGCTTTATTACTGAAAAGACTTGTTATGTTTAGACATATATTTATGTTGATGCAGTATGAATAAATAATCCGACAAGGTTATGATACACTTTTTTGATAAATATTAGTGTGTTAGTGTAAATTAACATGTTATGTTTTAGAGATACTGCTTGAAAAAGGTAAGATACGGTTACTTTTGCATACCAGATGCTATTATTTACTGTGAGAGGTGTTAGAGTGTGAATTTTATGTATAATGTTCAGCTTTTTAATCTCGTGTTTAAGGTGTGATAAGGTTTGTCTTTGTACATGTATTTTTAGTTCTTGTTACATCATGTTAGCTTTATTGAGTGAAACCTTATTATGTAGAGTATATTCGTATGATCAAGTATAGATACTTAGCCCCCCTTCTCTCCCCCACCTGTTTCTGATAATTTTAGTTAATTATTACATGTTAGTGGTGAAATTAACATCGTTACTGTTAGAGATATGCTTTGACAAGTGTGAATACACTTACGTTTTTGTTGTTATGTAGTTACTTTACTGGTAGTTAAGCTGTGGAATCTTTGTTAATGTAAGCAGTTTATTCGTGTTTAGGGTGTGATAGCTTTTGTCTTTTGTATCATTATTTTCTAGTTCATAGTTAAGCGCATACGCTTTTGATGTAGAAACTTTTACGGCTCTCAGGCATATATTCTGTTCTGATCTTTGTATAGATAGAACTTGGAATTTTAGTTATGTTTACCTTCATGTCATCGAATGTGACTTGAATCTATAGATCATATGAATTAATATGATAAGATGGTCAGGAAGGAGGAGTTGGATATTAGGTTTGATTTAGTGATTTACTGATTTTGGGTATGTAATGTAAAACATGACATTTTAGTAAAAAATTTGAACTTAATCAATAGACTCAATAGATCACAGATCAATAGATCAATAGATGATCAATAGATCAATATGACAGGAGGGATGAGTGGATGGTGGTTATTACTGATTTACTGCTTAGGGTTTATAAAAATGACAATTTTAGTAAAAATTTGACCTAATCACATAGACAATAGATGCATAGATATAGTCAATAATCACTAGCGATGGTCAGGAAGGGTACTTGGTTCGCTTGAAATTCTACTAGATTTCACTGCTTTATATTGGTAGTAAACATGACAATTTTAGTAAAATTGACTCCATATAATCATAATAGACAATAGATCAATAATCAAATAAGATCATTAGATCACAAATGGACAGGAGGGATGTTTGGGATGGCTTGATTAACGATTATCACTGCTTAGGTATGTTAAACATGACCAATTATTAACGTAAAAAATATATTGACCTACATCATGATCAATAGATCAACTGAGATCACTAGATCAATGCATCAATAGATCACAAATTGACAGGAGGGATAGGTTGGTTGGCTTGATTTACTGATTCTAGGATTCTAAGGGTATGTAAAACATGAAATTTTGTAAAAAATTTTGACTCATATACAAATAGATCAATAGATCAATAGATCAATAGATCAAATAGATCATGATCACACGATGATAGGAAGGTGTTTGGATGGCTTGATTTACTGATTTCTGATTTTAGGTAATGTAAAACATGACAATTTTACGAAAAATTTGACTTAATCAATAGATCAATAGTCAATAGATCATAGATCAATAGAATCAATAGATCAAACTGGACAGGAGGGATGGTTGGATGGTTTGATTTACTGATTTACTGTCTTAGGGTATGTAAAAGTATTTGTAAGGGTTATATAAACATAAAAAGTGTAAGAATCTTTATTTATTTATTTTATTTACTTATTGAATTTATTTTTTCTTGAATGGTTTTAGAGTTTCAAATTAAGATGCCAATACTATATAAAGACACCTACCATTGCTGTTATACGACTGTGTTGATTAAACTTGCACGAATAATGGCTCCAGCACGTCGCCGAGCAACTCACAGATTCACATAGCAATGTCTTTTCGTACGAAATTATCACTCTGAATCCTCTCACCAGTTTCAGCTTCTACGTCAATATTTAAAGGGTTTGAAGGGGGGGTGGGGTTCCCCCCTCGGGGAGGACCCATGGGACGAAACATCGTCCATGACTAGGGCACCTCCCAATCTAACCATCCTCCAAATTTTAGCATCCGATACGAAAACTCTAACCCATCGTAGACTATATATCGAACTCAAACTGGTGCGATAAGAGAAACTCGGCGGAAATAATACAAAATACTAATAATACTAATACCAACCCCGCGGCGGTGCGGTGATGCGGACCCGGAGCAGTCGACGGAGCGAAGTCGCGGGCCGAGAGTCGAACCAGACGGGGGCGCGCTAATACACCTGGAGCTTGAGTAGATGGCTGAAATGCGTACAAAAGGTGAAATGGATAACGCATGAAGACGTGACGGAGGAGATGTAGAAGGTGACGAAGGATACATAGAAGGGCTTAAAAACAACTCAGAAGTGTTCCTTCGGAAACATTCTAATAGAGTAATAATAATAAATAATAATTTATAATGTGTGTGATGTTGTTGTGTCGCGTCGCAACCTTGCATCTCTCGCGCGCTTGACGTATCTTCGCGCAGCCGAGATTACGTCATCACGCTCAATCTCACTCTCGTTAGGCTAACGCACTCACGCCAATCACGCCATCACAGGGGCGTAAGCCGCATTTCGCGTCCACCATCGAACGGGTGAACCCCTCTATACTAACATCCATAACGACTTGAAATTAACTCGGATTCGAAGCTTAACCCACTATCTAGGTTTATATTCCAAGTTTCAGACTTATATAACTCTATTTCTTGCATTCGAAAGGCTGAGGGAGCTCAAGTGTGCTCCATCACTAACGTATTACTCACTCCCGCTTATAATTAATAGATTAAATAAGTCCTAGTTTGCCTACACGTGTAAGAATGTAAAAGTTCTAATGAGAAAGGGGCAATGGTAAAAGGTAAAATTCAAAAAAATGCAATGAAAGTGCTAATATTTCAAACAACAAAAAAATAATAATAATAAATAATAAATAATAAAATAAAGAAAAAGTTCAAATTGTGCTACAAAACAAGAAAAAAAGGCGGAGTTACTTTTAAAAGTCACCACTTATTTCATGAGACACTTTCCGTAATAATAATAAGATAATAATATAATATATAATAATAATAAATAATAACTAATAAATAAATAACAATAATATAGATAATAATAAATAATGAATAATAAATTAATATAAATATATAATAATAATATAAATAATAAGAATAAATAACTAATAATATAATAATAATAATAATAAAATAATATAATAATAAATATAAATAATAATATAATCATAATGAATAATAATATAATTGATAATAATCATAATGACATAAATTAATAATTATCATAATAATAATAATAATAATTGAATAATATAATAATAACAAACGTGAACAACAAGAAATGTGAATACTTATTTGTCTAGTTTTTGCCATCATTATTTTCGCTATAATAATAATAATAATATAATAATATATATATAATAATAATCAAATAATTAATAATCAATATATAATATAATAATAAATAATTAAGTAATAATAATTCGATAATAATAAATAAATCAATAAATATAATAATCATTGGAATTATAAATCAGCATTTGATTTTAATAATAAAATATTGCATTTAATTTCACAATTTCTATAATATATTCTATTTCTATTCCATAATTTTGTAATTCCTTTAAAAGTAATCTTTAGACAACAATTTTAGGCAGGAGAAGAAAAGATCTAATCTATTTTAACATTCATCCCCGACGCGTTCGTCCCTATACTTGATAGAACATTTTCAGCGAGGATTATTTACTTGTAAGCGAATGAGTCTATAAATTGATATATATAATTAATCAAATGATATTTAGTCTAACAGATAAACCTAATAAATTATTTGTTATGGTCATGGTCTGCGTGTTTTGAGTGTAAAGGCCTCCGCAATTTTAAAGGTTTTTGGACTTCACATGATCCTTATAATATGGTCATTTTTGTTTTAGAAATATTACTAATATATGATGACTAATATGCGTCTTGAATGTTTAATATTTGTGCTGGGTACTGTAGCGGATGTTGACAATAGCGCCTGTACGACCAATCTTGTACGATTCGTGTAACCAATATATGTCCGACGTACAGTCTAGACTCTCAGGGCATGTTTAAATTGGTATCACAACGTGATAGTGTTTGTCCGGTCAAAGCATCTCTTGTGCGTAACGTGAAGATGAGTTGCTTGCACTTATTGTCATAAGTACTGACTTTTAATTTTTGAGAGGGTGTCGTTTAGTTTTCGGTGAGCAGTATACAGAATAATTACGGAGGCCACTTTCTCTTCTTTTATTGAATGTCTATAGGCATTGAGAAAAGTTATATGTCAAGAAGAAATTGCTATACGAATTTTCCTGATTATTTTTACTTTCTTTAGAATTTCTAATTTGAGTAATGGTTTATTAATTAAATTTTCTCACTTCTGTATTGTTGATGATCACAATTAATTAAATTTTATTTAAGTGCGGCAAATTCTTCATCAAAAGTTTTCCAATCTGAACAATAGGTTTGTATGCTGCTGTAAACTAAAGTTTACATAGCATCTCTTTGTAAATAGCTGGTGATATAGGATCGCATAGTCGTCATATACATGACCATTATCAGTGGGTTGAAGATGACATGCCTGTAGATGAATGCAGCCGAGTCAGAATTATCATTGGATTTTGATGTCTTAAAAAACTCAAATTTACAATTATTCAAACCTAAGTTTCAGTATGTAATTTTATAAGCACATGACAAACTCTTCGAATTCTACTTGATAATGAACTGGCATGTATATGATCTATGTTCTACAGATAATAGTGAGGCTGTCGTCGACATATCTTATGTAACATACGGAGGGTTAACAGTTGTTTGTTTCACGATGGATTTTGTTTTCCAGATTAGACATATAGAAGTCTGCATTAACTGGATTATCAATTTAGGACATATATATGGATTGGCCTAAATACACATAAAACTCAGAAAACTCCACCTTTAGACCCTGTATATATCTAATGTTGACGGAACCGGTATCAATAACGAAATTGCCCAAAATATCTAGAACAGCATATCATCCGACCATATCTTAATACTCTATTTCCAAGATTAATCAGCATAATGATAACATTTACTAGGCGCAACACTTACTCAACTATAAAACTTGCAAGACACTATATATTTCGCCTCACTTGATTGTAGAATAGTTCTTTGCTTCCAAACTCTCTGGATTTTGAAACGATTCTGACCCATACAACTCACTTAACGAGACGTGATATCAATTTACCTCAATAATCTACCCCACCAGAAATTAGAAAACATATGAGGAACCTTATATTAACGGTGTTTGTACCCAAACACCGTTTAAATTCTTAAAAGAAAAAATATATCTACACACTGCATGAGTGTCAATGGGCACTCCGACCACTTGGACTACATCTTGCGCAGACTTCTTATAGTGTCCAATCTGGAAAAACCAAATCCTTCGTGAAGCTAACAACTTTAACCCCGTATTTCACATAAGGTATGTCGCCGACACCCTCACTATCTTTAGGAAACATCAGATTCATATACATCAGTTCATCAATAGAATTCATGAGTTGTCATGATCTTAAATTTACATAGCGAAACTTAGGTTAATAAATGTAATATGTTTTTTAGACAGCTCAAAATCAATATTAAATTCTGACGCGCCTCC
This sequence comes from Trachelipus rathkii, assembly GCA_015478945.1. Classification (NCBI taxonomy): domain Eukaryota; kingdom Metazoa; phylum Arthropoda; class Malacostraca; order Isopoda; family Trachelipodidae; genus Trachelipus; species Trachelipus rathkii. Next base: position 41,918 of record JABUQX010072321.1, read on the forward strand.
ATTACTTACAGGCATTCATCGTCAAAAACCCACTGAGTAATCGGGCTTGATATAATGACTATGGATCTATTCACCGACTCTCTTACAAAGAATCTATCGTAAAAACTTTAGATTACAGAGCATACAAGATCCTATTTCAAACCCTTCGACCAGATCCTTTTGATTAAGTAAGAATTTGCCGCATTAAGTAAAAATTTATTAATTGTGATCATCCAAAATATTCAGTTGAAAATTTTATTAATAAAGCATTCAATTATAATAATAAAAGAAGTAAAAAATAAATCTTGAAAAGACTTTATAAAATTTTTCTTCTTCAAAACTTCTATATGCTATACGATCGTATCCATACAGAAAGAAGAAGTGCCTCGTAATATTTCTGAACTGCTCACTCAAAACTAAAGACACCTCAAAATTCTCCACAGGTAAACAATAAAACTTACTTGATAACATAGTCCAAGCAACCTGTCATCTCCTGTATAGGCCACAAGAGATGCTTTTGAACCTTCGACAAACCGTCCATTTCAGTTAGTGATACCAATTTAACATGCCCCTGAGTCATACTTATACGTCCGACATTATTGGTTACACGACGAAATAGAATGTCGGACACCAGGGCATGTCAACATCGGCTACACGTCCTAGCAAACAATATTTACATACATTTCAAGACGGTCACATGGTCAAACTCAACGCTATTAGTAAATATTTCTAAACAATTGACAATATTACACTATACGGAACATGTGAAGTCCAGAAACTTAAAATTGCGGAGCCCTTCTACATCAAAACACCCAGACCAGGACATTTACATCATAAAATTAATGTAAATATGCTTTCTACTTCTATCATTTGACTTTAATTTATTATATATTTCAATTTCAAGACTCATTCGCTTACAAGAAATAATCCTCTGAAGATGTCTCAAGATAGAGACGAAATCATTTCCTAATGTTAAATAAATATATCTTCTTCTTCTCCTGTAAATTGTTTTCCAAGATATTTATTTTTAAGGAAAATTAATTATGATACGAAATACAAATCATTTAGATAATTTGGAAATTAAGAAGTGCAAAACTTTTATAATAATAATAAATATCAATAATATAATAATGAATCAATAATAATATAATAATAATGAATAAATATAATAATAATAATATAACATAATAGAATTAACATAATGGCTGCATTCATAATATATATATAATATGAAAAAGAAAACAAAACACACAATACTTAACACGCGATAAAATTGACATAAACACAAATTAAAAAAGAAAGAAATGGTAGGAGAAAGGTTATTCCGTCGATCTTAATCCTTTTACAAAACAGACGGCTATTTTGTTTTTTTTGTCCGACATAATTCTAATTAAATATTTTTATATTTATATATCAAACAAGTCATAAATTAAATATTAAATATAGATAATAAAAAGCCAACGCGACGGATAACGCTGCACACAATCACTACCACGTTCATTTCTTATTATATAAATGTCATGCTATCTATAATTAATAAGCGATATTAATGAGTTATTTCTCTAAGCTTATTAACTTTATAATTGTCGACGTGCAAATATTAAAAGTTACCAAAATGTCAACAATATCGACCTTCGTACTATTCAATTTTCTTTAACGGACGAATCAATTAATTTACAATAATATATCTTATATTATTACACTATATAACTAATTTTTTAGAATATAATTAATTTAATATTATAGGTAATAGATAAATATATATATATAGATTAATAAAATTAAAATAACTCAATAAATAATACTAAAGTAGGTGAAAATAGTTAAATAGGTAATTATAATATAAATATATAATATTAATATATATAACTATATATTATATATTACTAAATATATATATACTTATATATATATATAATATTAATTTATTATAAATATAATTATATATAGATATAATAATTAGTAATTATATTATTATTTATTATATATATATTATAATATATTATATATAATATATAATATATATATTTTTATATATATATATATATATATAATTACATATATCTATATATATAGAATAAATATG